>JASDQU011312573.1:0-23864 GCA_032191745.1 Picea mariana
ACTGTATATCTGTGTTTATGGTTGCATCGTTGATATATTTATGTTATATTATTGAATATCTGCAATATCTCTGTGCATTTCTTTATTATATCTCCGCTCTCATTTCGTGCCGAAAATAATCCGGATCATTCCACTCCTTCTACAAGCTTGGTATCCCAACTCTCACAAGTAAAACACAGTCCACAAAATTTTAGTAGCATAACATTACAAAGCATAAGTGAGATCCAATTCCCTTCCACCCCATTTGTTTTATATAAATTTCTTCACTGACACATGTCCTCATGCACAAATAATTAACTTTTTAGATTAAATTAATTAAGATTATTCGCCCACACACTTGTCACAATTTCCCCAAGTTGCACAAGTAATTACCATTTTTATTTTTCTTAAAAAGTCAATTTCCCCCACATTCCCCAATGTGTTCCTATTTTATCTCGTAGTTGTCCCTTTGTTCCCCAAATTCTCATTTAATGAGTGTCTCCTAACTAGATCTTAGTTCGCGTTGGATTAGGAGTTTTCTTCTAACTAGACTAGCGGTAGGATGACTCAAGATTCTATTCCATGTATACCATATTCTCTCATGTTATTAATTCTTCTATTTTTAAAATCCATTTTATTAATTTCATTCTTACATGTGCATTTTATCTAACCTTTTAAATTGTATTCCCCTTTTTCCTAGAGTTTGATTATATTCTCAAATATTTTAACTTATGTCATAATTAATTTAATCTTTTATTTAAATTTAGACTTAGACTTAGTCTTAGACTTAGGCTTAGAAGTTTTTAGGCTTTAATTAAAATTTATTGTTTAATTAATTATTTAACTATAACAAGGTCTAATCATTTCAATGTTTTCTAGGCCACCTAGATTTATTGACTCAATTTTTAATTATGTGACGTTCCCTTCAAGATGCACCTCCATGTTCCAAGGGTGCCACTTAACTAGACAAAGATTCTCCTTTCCTTTAAGATTAAAACAATAAAACTCATCAACTAGATATTATGCCTTGTCTTTGTGAATTCCATCATAGAATTATGTGGATAATACACCCCTTTTCAATTCTTTCATGTAATTATTATTCACCATAAAATACAAATCTCTTACCCTTAAGAATACAAGCATCAATCATTTTCAATATCTAGACAATATGATAATTTGATAAGAATGCAAATCCATTGTAATTCACTGTTAGACAAACTCCTACTTCCTAATAATACCACATAAAAGTTATATTCAATATTAAACTATTGATTTTCCTTAACAAAAGACTACCCAAGCAATGACGTTTCTTTCTAGACAAACGTTCCACTAATTTTATATGGATAACTATAATATTCAAAATCAATCTGACTTCAATCTAAAATTGGAAATGTAAACACTGCAAGTTAAAATGATTGTTAACTCAACTTTAATTACATAACATTTTTTTCAACAATTCCTTGAATTTAAGTAAAGACTTAACCTACTATAAATGTAGAGGTCTAAAATATTAAACATAACTTCATTAGGACTTCGCAATGGCATCAATAATACAACCAATATAGGTAAGAATCATTTGTGTAATACCAAGATACTTGTTAACTATGAGATGACAAAGGGGTATGTTGAGAATTTGTAGGCAAGACAAGATTGGTGGAATGGTACAATTACAACCATTCCAGCATTCGTGCACTACATTCCTCATTACACACAACAAGAGTGATAACAAAATTAATACTTGGTCTCAAGGCAGTGGCCACATGTCTTGGTCCAATCTGAGACTGAGGCTTAAAAGCCGACAAAATGATCATTCTAAGGTCCGACCTGTATTAAAAAGAACAACAATCTTCAGATTTTAAATCTTGGTTCTGTAGTTTAGAAGGGAAGTGACTCTTCAATTACCCAACCGAGACTTTAGATGAGAATAATAGTGATTTAATAAATTATGTAGTACTGATTGGTAGTTAAAATTAAAGGTCCCTGCGAGATTTAGTTTCGGAATTGCAAGGAAAAATTAAAATAATTTCAAAAGACTCAACGAAATTTCAATCAAATTTTAATACGATATACCAATATCATACGAGATACAAAATCGGATTTTCATGCAGACTTTTTACAACGACCCACAAAAATCAAAATCCAAAGTTGGAAATTTACTCATGATGACCAAGACAATTCCCAGTCAACAATTTGTAAATGAATCCACTGCTACCCAAACAACAACTCAGGAATTCATAATAGAATATAATGACCAAGTCGGATCTAAATTTGAAATGCAAAATTTTTTAATATACAACGATATCCCAAATCGGGTTTTCCATTTTACCATGGAAAAACAACTTGTAAAAATTCTGGAATGTCACGGTATTACAAGATCTGATCATTCTACCTTTCGAATTGCACTTGGAATGATAGCGAAACCACAATTTTTGGTATTCAGAAAGCAAACTTAAAATACAAAAATCATTCAAAAATTGGCTCATGGGTCGAATAAAATATTGTAGCGATCCATAATAAAAACCTATTGTCGGAATTTACATTGGATATAGTGATCAATACAAATATAGTTCCAAAATTTCAACACAAATAAATGATGATAATAGAAACTCAAATACACAATTTCTCATTGCTACAATAAATTTCAGAATATAAAATATTGGAACCTATGTAAATGGTGGATTGAGGATGTCGTCCCATGTTTTGCTAATTTGGGATCTTTTCATCGTGACTTATAAAGAATTGTATTAAATGAGCATAAATTAGAGTGGACCATTAAAGAAGGGAAATTTAGAAATGAAGAGACATAAGCATAGATCTGAACACAAAAAATTGATAAGGGAGTTCATCCCTGGTGGACTACGTCTTCGGGTCCTGCTCTCAAATGGGTAGGCTCTTTTATTAACTCAACAAAAGAATTTGGAAAATATATGAATATATCTCATTCTGAAATCAAGCTGCAGAAATAATGCCCAGATCAGAAACAAACGCCACCATTGGATTCGTGGCGTCAAATTACCCAAAAATGACTGTCTCCATGCTCTGATCCGACTCTGGCACTCCCAAGCCCAAGAGAAAATCTGTCTTGGTTTTTGTGCCCACTGCAACCTACAATAATGATAGAAATTGTCTCGAAATCCATGCCCATGGATGTATGGCCGCACCCTTCCTGGTGGTTGGCGAACTCGGCTTTAAAACCATTTTCGGCAGACAGATATAGCAAGGTGACTGTTTGGCGGATTGGTACGTGCGCTAGAGTTAAGGTGTAGGTTATGGGGAGGTCCTAGGGTCAAACCCCACAGGATCCCATTTTGTTTGTTTAGTTATAACGCCGAATAAATTTAGCTAAAAGTGTCTCCATTTGGCGGTAGGCACCAGATTTGGCAGGGTCTCGTCGTTATATAATTTTGAATTTTCGGATACGGGTTATCCTTGAGAAAATCGAGGATGCCATGTATCGCCCGCTGATTGGGCCACGTGTCATATCCTCGTTGGTCCACCTAGATACTCACTTTCATGCCGAGCCACTATACGGGACATGTGGCACTCCCTGGATGGTGCCACATGGCATCTCCTGGGGGTGCCACATGGCACTTTTTGATTGGCCCACGTGGACCCCTGAAAAGTCCAATGGCAGGTGACACATGGAAGCCTATGGTGCTACCACATGTCATGTTGATGTCAGTATCCATACGATGAAGTCATGCTGCCATGTCAGCTTCTAACGTCAGCAATACGGACAATGAGGTGTCCCTTGCTGACTCATCCTAGTTGATCACATCTTTGACCGTGAATATCTTTCAAACCGTAACTCCATTTGATGAGCCATTTGTGCCGTTAGAAATCTTGTGACACGCTCTTCACGATCATTCCGTTTTAACTGAGTTTTGAGAACTCTGAATTTTTTCCCTTTCTCTGTCTTCTGAAGCTATTCTGAGCGTTCTGAGTTGCCTCTGTGAGTTATGACTTATTCTTAGCCTTCTCTGGATCCTTTTTGGATCACTTAAGCTCCTTCTCTGGATCCTTTTTGGATCACTTAAGCTCCTTCTCTTCTCCCACTTTCTAATCACAGAGAGTTCACTGGTACCTCCCATCCAATGCTAGGGGTGATCTTCTTTCCCCTTAGCCCCCTGAAACGTAAAGGGGCCACACACAAGAACTAACCAACAATAGCTCCAAGGCTTGCCTCGTAAGGAAGAGTTTCCACTCCTTCTACAAGCTTGGTATTCCTACTCTCACAAGTAAAACATAATCCACACAATTTTAGTAGCCTAACATTGCCAAGCATAAGTGAGATCCAATTCCCTTCTACCCCATTTGTTTTATATAAAAATTTTCACTGACACATGTCTTCATGTACAAATAATTAACTTTTTAGATTAAATTAATTAAAATTATTCACCCACACACTTGTCATACTTTCCCCAAGTTACACAAGTAATTACCATTTTTATTTTTCTTAAAAAGTCAATTTCCCCCACATTCCCCAATGTGTTCCTATTTTCTCTCTTAATTGTCCCTTTGTTCCCCAAATTCTCATTTAATGAGTGTCTCATAACTAGATCTTAGTTCGAGTTGGATTAGGAGTCTTCTTCTAGCTAGACTAGTGGTAAGATGACTCAAGATTCTATTCCATGTATACCATATTCTCTCATGTTACTAATTCTTCTATTTTTAAAATCCATTTTATTAATTTCATGCTTACATGTGCATTTTATCTAACCTTTTAAAGTGTATTCCCCTTTTTCCTAGAGTTTGATTATATTCTCAAATCTTTTAACTTATGTCATAATTAATTTAATCTTTTATTTAAATTTAGACTTAGACTTAGTCTTAGACTTAGGATTATAAGTTTTGTAGGCTTTAATTAAAATTTATTGTTTAATTAATTATTTAATTCTAACAAGGTCTAATCATTTCAATGTTTTCTAGGCCACCTAGATTTATTAACTCAAGTTTTAATTGTGCAACGTTCCCTTCAATATGCACCTCCGTGCTCCAAGGGTGGCACTCGCCTTAAATTGGTTTTGGAAGTTTGTCCGACCCTTTGGAGTTAACACTCCATTCGGTCGACCTTGTGAGAGACTAAGGGCTTTTAAAAAATAAGGACTATGCCTTATTACATACCCCTTAGAATCTTTGTGAGCGATTGTCTCAGTCCACCCTTACAACATCATGGACCTCTCAAACTAGGTAATCGTTAACCTACCATTCGTCCACTATGGGAGTGCTAGTAAGTTGTGACAGAGATGTTTCCACACCTCTCCCTCAATGTCTGGTTTATATGCATGGCCCCTCTACTCCTTATGTGAGTCGGATTAGCAAGCATCGTCAAGCCTACATCCACTGAAAAAAACCATGTCAATAATCCATATACATAAAACATACTATAATCAATAATATGTCACATATGCATAAAATGAAATACTCAAACAAATAAAATCCACCCCTTGACTCAATCTGGAGTCCAAGGAAGTCCATGGATGTCATCAGCATTCATAACTTATCATGTGTCCTGCACACTAGGAAAACTCATCAATAACATCTTCCAATACATACACATCAAAGTATCTATAAGTCACAATACATCATCATCATCATATATAACCCATAATCAAAATGAAATCATAATATACCATAGTCAGTTCACTTGAACGCAAGTGTCCTCAAAGTATATGTCAATAAAAGTGTGCTCAGTGGAGCGGGATGTTACATACACCCCCTCTTGTTTTAAACTTCATCCTGAAGTTTGAACAATCTATAAATGAAAGTAATAAATGTATTTGACAAAGATCTATATATCTAATTCATCAAACAAGTATGGAAATTGTTGACGCATCTCATATGCATCCTCCCAAGTAGCCGAGTGTGGACTATAGTTGTGCCACTATACCTTGACCTGATCAACTATTCGACACCGCAGTTATCGAATGCGATGGTCCAGAATGCAGATCGGTTCCACCATTAGAGCACCCTTTTTCAAACCTACAAAGAACTCATTTCAATCACATGTGTTGGATCGGAAACACAGTGTCACAAAACAGATACGTGAAAAACATCGTGCATACGCCTCAAAGAATCAGGAAAGGTAGTCGATAATCCATGGGTCCTTTTTTTTCCACAACCTTGAAAGGTCCCACAAACCTAGGAGAGAGTTTAGCACCCTTTCCAAACTTTATCGAACTCTTATGCGGCTTTACCCTCAAGAAAACTCTATCAACAACTTCATAATTGTGGTCAACGCGATGTGCATCAACATAACTCTTTTTTTGATCATGCACTTCTTTAATTCTTTGTCTTATCGATTGCATCTATTCTTCCATTTCTTGGATCAATCCTGGTCCCACCAGGACCCTATCCTCAAGTCGATCCCAACTCAATGGCGTCTAACACGATCGCTCGTAAAGAAACTCAAATGGTGCCATCTTAATCATACTCTAGTAATTGTTGTTGTATGCAAAATCTACCAATGGCAAGAAGTATTTCGAACATTTTTGTTGGTCCATTACATACATACGCAACATATCCTCCAAAATCTGGTTTGTTCTCTCTATTTGTCCGTTTGTCTCAGGATGATATGCCGTACTAAAATTCAGCTGCTTTCCCAAGACTTCTTGGAAACTAGTCCAAAATCATCCTGTAAACACCAATCCTCGATTAAATATGATTCTTCTTGGTATGCCGTGTAATATCACAATCTCCTTGACAAATACTCTAGCTATTTATCCCACCCGATATGTTGTACATACTAGAATAAAGTGTGCACTCTTTGTCAGAGTGTCGACTACCACAAAAATTGAATTGTGTCTCCTTGTTGTCAGTGGAAATCCAACAATAAAATCCATCTCCCATTTCAATTCAGGAATAGCGTGTAGTTTTAATAGTCCTGCTGGATGTCTGTCCTCAACCTTCATTTGCTGACATTCTAGGCATCTCACAACATGACTAACTATGTCTGCTTTCATTCCTTTCCATAAGAATAAAGGCTTAAGGTCTTCCTTCATCTTCATGACTCCCAGATGAGCCATGTACACCGCTCGATGAGCTTCGTTTAAAATCAAACTTCTTAATTCATTGTTAGGAGGTACGTAAATTATGTCGTTATATCTTAACAATCCATCGTTGTCCAATGACTATCCTTCAAAGTTTAGTACCATCATGGTATTTTTTCCAATATTATATTTAACTTCTTTGTACTAGTCATCGTCTATATGTAAAGTTAGAATTTTTTCCCAAAGATTCGTCTTAAGAGGTATCACCGAGAATATGCGTGGTCTCCGACTCAACGCATCTGCCACTCTATTCATCATTCCTTTAATGTAAGTAATCTCAAAATCGTATTCGCTAAGTAATTTTGGTGAACTCCTCTATCGTGCATTAAAGTCACTTTAAGTAAATATATGCTGCAATCCACGATGATCTTTCTTTAATTTGAATTTTTTTACAATTAGATAATGTCTACATACTCTCAAGGCATATACTATTTCTAATAACTCCAAGTCATGTGTTGCGTAGTTTTTCTCACTTTTTCTCAACTTCCTTGAAATGAAAGCGATCACTCAACCATCTTGCATCAAGACTCTGTCTAAACCTTCCTTGGATGCATCCGTGCATACCAAGAATTCTTTGTCCATGTCGGGGACCTTTAGTATCGACATTGTTGTCAACAACTCTTTGATCATTTGAAATTATCCTGTGCATTTCTCAATCCATACGAACTTCTTATTTTTCTTTTGCAATTCTGTGATTGGATTTGCTATCTTCGAAAAACCTTCGACGAACCATCGGTAATATCCTACTAAACCAATAAATATATGTACTTATTGTACTTTTTTCGGTGCTATCCATTCCATATTAGTCTCTAATTTCACTGGATCCACAATGATACCTTCTCTAGAGATGATATGTCCCAAATAATAAATCTTTTATTGGTAAAAATAATATTTCGATAGCTTCTCATACAATTTGTTTTCTCTAAGACACCGTAGAACCAATCTCAAGTGTTCATCATGCTCTTCTTTCATTCGAGAATAAATAATTATGTCATCAATAAATACTTGAACAAACGTGTCCAAGTATTCACGGAAAACCCCAGTCATCAAACTCATGAATATTCCTGGGGAGTTCGTCAATCCGAATTGTAAAACTATAAACTCATAGTGTTTGAATATTGTCTTAAACGTGGTCTTAGGGATACATTCCTCCTTAATCTGTAATTGATGATATCTCGATCTCAATTCAATCTTCGAAAACATTGTTTCTCCTTTCATCTGATCAAATAAATTATCTATCCTTGGTAGAGGACATTGTTTCTTGATCGTACCTTTGTTCAATTGACGGTGGTCAATACAAAGTCTCCACGATCCATCCTTCTTTTTCAAAAAAAAACTAGCGCACCCCACAGCGACACACTTGGACGTATGAGTCCAAATTCCAACATTTCCTTCAATTTCATTTTCAACTCCTGCAATTAAGGCGTTGACATCTGGTACGGTGTTCTCGCTATCGGTTCAGTTCTAGGTTTCAATTCTATTGTAACTCCAACTCTCTTTTGGCAGGTAACCTTGACAAATCCTCTGGAAATACGTCTGCAAACTCTTGTACTATAGGAAGATCTTCTAGTCCTTCTTCCTTTCCCTTTTTGTTTAGTGATAAGATAGCATATAACTTGCATCCCTTGTGCATACTCTTCTGCAACTGTAGGGAATAAATAAAACTCAGAGACACCCCCTAGTTTCTTCCTACAATCACTCTAATCTATCCCAAATCATCAGTCAAACTTAACTGTTTTGTCTTACAATTAAGTATCACATCATGAAATTCTAACCAATCCANATGGATCTATCAAAATACTAAAATTTTGGTTGGAAATTGTACCCGATGTCTCGAGCATAGTGGACCGATGCTTGGCCTAGCGGTTGTTCATCGATGCATGTATCTAGTGGGCCTTGCCTAAATCTCCAATTACTATAGTGGGTCATGATAATCCGGCCTCTTTAGCCTTTTCTATCGGAAAATCTTGTTGGTACTGTGGCTCTCCACATGTCCAACATCTAGCCTTCAATCTAGTGCTCCTAGTCCCTGAAGTAGAAACTGTTGGCCTAACAGTCTATGATCTTAGTCTATTATGCTAAATAGGCCTAAACTGTTGTTGTTGTTTCAGATGATGTTTTTGTTGCTGTTGTGGTGTTGTGTAAGGATTCCTCTATTGAGGATTCTGTCATCTAAGTGTTGAGAACATAGGTCCTCTGGGTGTATCTCTATGCCTAAGGTTCTGTCAGGCTAGTGTTTGATTTTGTTGCACTCCCAATGTCGTTTTTCTAATAGGTCTATGAGGAGTCCTTCCCTAACCCCTACTATTCAGTTCTTCCTCATTTATGAGGGCCTTCTGAACTTCATCGTGCAACTTCTGAGGCATTTGGATCCTCACCTTCGCATGAATGTTGAAGTTAAGGCCGAACAAAAACTTGTTTACCATTAACTTCTCTATGTTCGTATGTGGAGCATACCAAAGAAACTCCATGAATCTGGCCGCATAATCCGGCACCGTACAACCACCCTGTCGTAAGGTGTTGAACTCATTAATATGGTGCTCAATGAATTCCTCAGACAAATACCTCTACTGGAACCGTTCCTCGAACAAATCCCATCACACGTCTTCAATGGCCATGTTTAGTTGAGGTAGGAGTGTTTGCCACCAAAGTAGAGCACTCCCCTTCAGTTGGAAGACCTCCATGCAGACTTTCATGTTGGAGGTGTAATCAAAAAGTGTGAAGCAAATTACCATGTTCTCCAACCATGACTTAGCGGCATGGTTGGAGAACATTTATTCTCATCTACAACATAAGTAATTACAAATCTAGAACATAAGTAATTACACACATATTCTCATCTACAACATTTCACTCCAAGAAACAAATACAACATTATGATACTAAAAGATCAATTATGCCACATTACGATAACAGGGGTGTCTACCCACCCAAACTATCCTGCAAGGTTAGGACCTTCAAGACACATAATCAACGCTCAAGTCCAAGATTCTTCCGATTGATTTTGACCATTTAAGGTCTCAGGACTGGCAACTATTCTGAAGAACATGGAGATATCTATTCCCATAACCAAAATCAATTCTAGACTCAGGACTAAAGTAACAATAAGACACTTAATCATAATTGCCATTTTAATCATTCAATTACTCATTTTACTAGACAAACGTTATCCTTTCCTTTAAGATTAAAACAATAAAACTCATCAACTAAATATTATGCCTTGTCTTTGTGAATTCCATCATAGAATTATGTAGATAATACACCCCTTTTGAATTCCGTCATATAATTATTATTCACCATAAAACAAAATCTCTTACTCTTAAGAATACAAGCATCAATCATTTTCAATATCTAGACAATATGCTAATTCGATAAGAATACAAATCCATTGTAATGCATTGTTAGACAAACTCCTACTTCCTAAGAATACCACATATAATTTATATTCAATATTAAACTATTGACTTTCCTTTAAAAAAGTGTACCCAAGCAATGATGTTTCTTTCTAGACAAACTTTCCACCAATTTTATATGGATAGCTACAATATTCAAAATCAATCTGACTTCAATCTAAAATTGGAAATGTAAAAACTTCCAGTTAAAATGATTGTTAACTCAACTTTAATTACCTAACAATTATTTCAAGAATTCCTTGAATTTAAGTAAAGAGTTAACCTACTATAATTGTAGAGGTCTAAAATCTTAAACATAACTTTATTAGGACTCCTTGATAGCTTCAATAATACAACCAATATAGGTAAGAATAATTTGTATAATACCAAGATACTTGTTAACTATGAGATGACAAAGGGTGTAGCACCCCTCTACAAGTTGCTAAGCAATTAATCATTCATTAAATACACAATTCCTCTACATTTTCTCAAAGACAAATCTAAATAACATGATGAAATAAGTAATAGGTTAACTCTAAGATTTAGAACTTAAAACAAAAGTATATACAAAATATCAATAACAAAATACCACCAAAAAATACCTCCTCCTTAGTTTGTCAAAGCTCATCAGTTGTAATGTAGTCATGGGCGCTTCCAACCTTTCTTTTCTCGCTTGCCCAGAGTGAAACAACGGAATCCTACCTGCTAGCTAGGAGCCTAGCCGACTTCCTAGCTCCAAGAAACCTTTCTGTTTCTTGGCCCTCCATGCACATGACTCCAAGAACAACAAAGCACACATGCTCAAAGAAAACTATCACAAAAATTATATCTTCCAAGAATTTCACAACCTCTCATCATGCTCAAACCTCTCCATCCTTCCCTCCTCACTAATTTTTCTCCCTATTTATCAAGTTTCCATACACACTTCCCCAAGTCTCCTCAACCACCCTCATTATTATCCATCAACCTCCCTTATCTAAATTTTTTGGAAAAGATTAAAATATAAATAAAATATAAATGACTTGCATTAAACAACAATACATAAAATGAAAAGTCTTTCTTCTCATGCTAGCTAATAAATGTAATTTGACAATTTTCCCCAAAATGTACATAACATCCCACCATGATTATTTAATTCATCATACCCATCATCTATCAAATTCAAGAAGGTATTTAATGCTTCTAGATATTTTGTATGCAATATATTTTACATATTCAATAAACATTCAATTAAATAGTTAATAATTTACATTAATAATTAATACATTAATTAATTGTACTAGTGTACATGGGTAGGGTATGTGTGCGTAGCTAGCAGACACATATCTCATGTATGTACTAATGATAAACAGTCATTGCCTCTAGTGCATAGTTCCTATATGATCACCAAGACATGTAGGACAACAGATCAAGTAATGCATCATTTAATAATCTTAACGAATAAAATTACACCAATTCATCTATAACTCACTATCACACTTAAAATATCAATAGGAAATCAAAGAGGGTTTCAAACATGGTAGGAACCAAGTGAGTAAACAATAGTGGCACCTCTAATCCTCAATCAATATTCTCAACTAACATCGAAGCATCCATCCTTCCTACCCTACTTCCATCTTCCATCCTATCCTTTCCTCTGTTGGACTAAGTTGGAGCGTCAACTATATTGACCTAACTCCAGATAGAACCCGTAAGCAGAAGTGTCATACATCTCGACCAAACTTCCCCAACAGGCAACTAGCAGTCGCCATCACATGTCTAGGGGAGCGTGACTTCACACAGCCCTCCCACGAATCTAATTTTCGGAGGAAAAACAGTGGGAAATACCTCCACCCCTCCTCATAGAACTAGGGTCAACACCCTACATCAAGCCATATTGTGAAACTACTATTCTTAGAGTCACGTCATAAAACATCCACTCTAGGCAAGCTGTGTATCTTGTCAAAACCACACTTACCATAGATCATAGTAATATTTTGAATCCTAAATTAAATAGTAAGTACAAATTATAGCATATGATATCTTTTCGATGTCCACGACATCCAAGTTACCTCAATAATATAGTCATTTGGCTATCACATAGTTCATCAACCTGTAGGTTAGTTCACCAATAACTCATCTTGATGCAGATACATCACAAATTTATATAAGAATCCATATTTGCATTGACGCTCAATTAAGAAATGTATTCCTATTTACATCATGCATTGCATCTGTTATACATTCACAACATAACTTTAATTGGTATACATGTACCGAACTTACCCATTTTAATTTTCATGTTTAAACAATCAAATAACTATCTTTGTCATGAGCATATATCATGTAACATACAAATAGGTCTAGATGTACACATCTCAATGTCTAACAAAGTCTAACTAACTCCAAACAAATGCTTAAATTTGAATTTTAAGATCAGTAAACAACAATATTCTAACTACCTATGGTCAAAATATGGGGTGTTACATACACCCACCCTTCAAGAAACTTCATCCCGAAGTTAAGGTCAAAATGCAAGGTAATCATAATGCATGGTCTTTTCATCTCCCTAGGGTTAACCCTTGAATAATCATTACTTGGTCACTACTATGATCATATTATCATAAGTTCACCATATATCTACTACTACATTAGGAATAAGGGGGAGACCCTTTAATATAAATTTTATTTACCATCTTGTTCTTGGTAAGAGTTATAATTTATTCAGGCTCTTGAAATTATCGAGCAATAGACCTTTGATTTTTCAAGTGTGGTTCTACATCTCAAGGCAATGACCACATGTCTTGTTCCATTCTGGGATTGAGGCTTATAAGCCAAAAAACGATCAATCTAAGGTCCAACATGTATTTAAAAGAGCAGCAATCTTCGGATTTTAAATCTCGGTTCTGTAGTTTAGAAGGGAAGTGACTCTTCAATTACCCAACTGGGACTTTAGATGAGAATAATAGTGATTTAATAAATTATGTAGTACTGATTGGTAGTTAAAATTAAAGGTCCTTGCGAGATTCAGTTTCGGAATTGCAAGGAAAAATTAAAATAATTTCAAAAGACTCAACAGAATTTCAATCAAATTTTAATACGATATACCAAGATCATACAAGATACAAAATCGGATTTGCATGTAGACCTTTTACAGTGACCCACAAAAATCAAAATCCAAAGTTGTAAATTTACTCACGATGACCAAGACAAATCCCATTCAACAATTTGTAAATCAATATACTGCTACCCAAACAACAACTCAGGAATTCGTAATAGAATATAATGACCAAGTTGATCTAAATTTGAAATGAAAAACTTTTGAAGATACAACGATATCCCAAATTGGGTTGTCCATTTTACCATGGAAAAACAATTTCTAAAACTTATGGAATGTTATGGTATTACAAGATCCAATTATTCTACCTTTCAAATTGCATTTGGACTGATAACGAAACCACAATTTTTCATATTCAGTAAGCAAACTTAAAATACAATAACCATTCGAAAATAGGCTTATGGGTCAAATAAAATATTGTAGTGATCCAATAAAAACCTATCACCAGAATTTACATTCGATATAGTGATCAATACAAATATATTTTCAAAATTTCAACACAAATAAGCGACAATAATAGAAACTCTAATACACAATTTCTCATTGCTACAATAAAAAAATTTCAAAATACAAAATACTAGAACCAATGTAAATGGTGGATTGAGGATGTCCTCCCAAGTCTTGTGTTCCTTCTCTTCTCCCGCTTTCTAATCACAAAGACTTCATTGGTACCTCCCAGCCAATGCTATGAGTACTCTTCTTCCCCCTTAGCCCCCCAAGCCGCAAAGGGGCCACACACAAGAACCCAAAAACAATATCTCCAAGGCTTGCCTCTCAAGGAAGAGCTTCCACTCCTTCTACAAGCTTGGTATCCCAACTCTCACAAGTAAAACACATTCCACAAACTTTTGGAAGCATAACATTACCAAACATAAGTGACATCAAATTCCCTTCTACCCCATTTGTTTTATAGAAATTTCTTCATTGACACATGTCATCATGCACAAATAATTACTTTTTAGATTAACTTAATTAAGATTATTCACCCACACACTTGTCACACTCTCCCCGAGTTTCACAAGTAATTACCATTTTTATTTTATTTAAAAATCCAATTTCCCCCACATTCCCCAATCTGTTCTTACTTTATCTCTTAGTTGTCCCTTTGTTCCCCAAATTCTCATTTAATGAGTGTCTCCTAACTAGATCTTAGTTAAAGTTGGATTAGGAGTCTTCTTCTAGTTAGACTAGTGGTAGGATGACTCAAGATTCGATTCCATGTATACTCTTATTCTCTCATATTATTAATTATTCTATTTTTAAAATCCATTTTATTAATTTCATGCTCACATGGAAATTTTATCCAACCTTTTAAATTTTATTCCCCTTTTTCCTAGAGCTTGATTATATTCTCGAATCTTTTAACTTATGTCATAATTAATTTAATCCTTTATTTAAATTTAGACTTAGACTTAGGCTTAGACTTTTGTTAGGATTTATTTAAAATTTACCATTTAACTAATTATTTAATTCTAACAAGGTCAAATCATTTCAATGTTTTCTAGGCCACCTAGATTTATTGACTCAAATTTTAATTATGTGATGTTCCCTGCAAGATGCACCTCCGTGCTCCAAGGGTGTCACTAATCTTAGACTGGTTTTGAAAGTTTGTTTGACCCTTTGCAGTCAACACTCCATTCGGTCGACCTTGTGAGAGACTAAGGGCTTCTAAGGAATAAGGACTATGCCTTATTGTGCGCTCCTTAGAATCTTCGTGAGCGACTATCTCAGTCTGCTCTCATGACATCTTGGACCTCTTGAAATAGGTAATCGTTAACATACCATTCGGCCATATAGGGAGTGATAGTAGGTTGTGATAGATATTTTTCCACACCTCTCCCTCAATGTTTGGTTTCTATACATGGCCCCTCTACTCCTTATGTGAGTCGTATTAGCAAGCATTCTCAAGCCTGCATCCACTGACATAAACTGTGTCAATAATCCATATAAATAAATAATATTGTAATCAAACATATGTCACATGTGCATAGAATGAAATACTCAAACAAATACAATCCACTCCCTGACTCAATCTGGAGTCCAAGGAAGTCCATTGATTCCATCAACATACATAACATGTCATGTGTCCTACACACTAGAAAAACGCGTCAATAGCATCTGCCAATACATATACATCAAAATATATATAAATCACAATACATCATCATCATCATATATAACCCATAAACGAAACGAAATCATAATATATGATAGCCGGATCACTTACACACAAGTGTCCTCGAAGAATATGTCAATCAAAGTGTGCTCAGTGGAGCAGGATGTTACATTGAAGAATCCCCAAATCCTGTAAAACATTGCGTAACTAGAAAATATCACATGTTGCTTCCCATGCTAAAATATATTCTTCTTTTGTTGAATAAATTCCCACTGTAGTCTACTTCTTTCAACTCCAAGAAATTTTCATTGATCCTATATTCATTAAGTAACCTGATATTGATTCCCTATCATCAACATTTCCATCAAAATATACATCAGAATATCCAACAAGTACAAAATTTGTATTCTTATTATATATAAGACCATAATCTTTCGTACCTTGAATATACTAAGAACCCTTTTCACTTCATTCCAATGGATTTCCCTTGGTTCCTGCATAAATCTTGAGAGAATAATGGCTGCATAGAATAAATCTAGATGAGTGGTTTTCAAATAGATCAAGCTACCAATCAACTACCTATAATTAGTGTTATTACCAATTCCCCCCTTTCAAATTTTAAAAGGTTTAAGTTTTTCTCCATTGGGGTGAGAATGGACTTGCAATACTTCATGCCAAATATTTTCAGTAGTTTATATGCATACTTTCATTGACTAATGAAAATGTTGTTTGAATGTTGGAATACTTAAACTTCGAGATATTAGTGAATTAATCCAGGAGTTGTCATCTTGAATCTAGTCTATAATTCCTTCTTTACCTGTAAAATATGATTGTTGTTGTTCCCAGTAATGATCTGGCCATCCACATACATTACTAAAATCACTATATTTTTACCTTGTAAGTGCACATATAAGGTATCATCATATTCACTTCATTTAAATCCAACTTTGTGAAGGTAAACATCCATTTTAGCTTACCAAGCTCTAGGATCTTGTTTCAATCCATATAATGCATTGATCAACTTACAAACTTTTTTTTCCTATCCTTTAAGCTCAAAAATAGGAGGTTGAGTCATATAAACTTCTTCTTGCAAATCCCCATTGAGGAAGGAAATTTAACATCCATCTGATGTACTTTCCATCCTTTTGATCTAATAAAGAAATTACCATATTTATTGTGTTCCACTTTGTCGTAGGTGCAAATTTTTATTCATCGTCAATCCCTTATTGTTGTGCAAAAAAATTGGCTACAAGTTCGCTTTATATTTGTCAATCATTCCATCTGGATTATACCTGTTTCTGTAAACCCACTTGCATTCAATGGGTTTAACATCTTGAGGATAATCAACAAGTTTGCAAGTACCATTTTTCATTAATGATTGATATTCATCAATCATTGCCTTTTTCCATTCTTAATTCTTTATTGCCTCTTTGAAAGTTGAGGGCTCGGTAAAATCATTTGTTACTAAGGTAAAATTTTCTTCTTCCATGGTTGAACTGTGTGTTCCTATTTTTCTCTGTTCATCAGGTCTGACATCCTTTAAAAGTTAAATAGCCCACGTTGGGAGTTTATTTCAACTACATTGAGGATCTAAATTATCACCATTATTGTAAATAGGATTGATAAAAACAAAAACTCTCCTTTCCTCTGAAGTACCTTGAGGTGGAGTTATGCAGAAGCATCCTACCTCCAAAATCCAAGCATGTTTGGTTAGACCTAGGGGTCTTGAAATTAATTGAATTTAATTGTTTAATTGTTGAAAAATCCTATGTTTGAAGGAATTCTAGAAAGCTTGTATAAGTCAAATATGTAATTGAGTTTGTTCTCGAGAGTTTGTTTGAGATTTATGTCTCATGAGGATTTTAAGGATCTAGAGAGATCCTAGGGGTTGTTGTAAGGATTTTATGGATCTAAGTATCATGGGGGTTAAATTAGGAAGGACTGTTAATATCTGAACCAATTATAGATTCACAACTTTTGTAATTAAATTGTAAGCTTTCGAGCATGACAGGTGTGGCCAATTGAATAGAGAATCAGGCCAAAGAGAGGGATATGTTGAAAGGGCCATTAAGAGGCCTGATATAAACCCTATGTACAGTATGTGTATGATTGTATAGTAAATTCACTTTATTTTGAGTGTTCATGGAATTGTTTGTTCGAGGATATCTATTAATTTTTGGTGTATTAAAACCCTAATATTGATGTTTGTGTTTGAGTGACAAAACTTAATATTTAACTCGACAGAGCCGTGTTGCAGGTTTTAAGGTTAAGTTAGGATAAAACCCTTAGTAGAGAGTGAAATATCATTGTAATGGTCTAAATTGGATCGTTATTATCTTGCAATTAACTTTGAATATAGTCAGAATGAACAGAAGTAGAATTATTTTGTGTGCAAGTGAATGATGGTCAAATCCATTCAAAGAACAGTTATAGGAACCCTTGCATTCATTGTGGAACATGAGTCATCTGATCGAAGACAAGGAGAAATCAAGATCATTAATCCATTGAATCGATCCCTGATTCGTGCAATTAAAACTTGGATGGCCAGGATGGGATCTCATAGATCTAATCGTGACCATTGATCATTAGAAGGATCAATGGTTGGAAGAAATTCTAGGTTCGGTGTCCAAAGAAGTGGTAAAAGGCTTTTTGGGTCTATGTTTCAAAGCCCAAGTTTGCAGAACATCTCGATAAGGAGTTTCGATTGATGGTATAGATCGATCAAGGGGATACAAAGATCGATGGTCCAGAAGGAGATGTGTGGAAAAGTTTGAGTGGTTGTCAGATTTAAGCCTTCGAGGTTAGAATAATACGCTAGCGAAAGGGATTCTAATGAAGGAGGGAGACCAATGGTCCATATGCATTTGGAGTGATCTAGATCACTGTTGAGAGAGTGACATGTGGAAGATTTCTATTTGATGTTGGAGTAAACCCATCAAGGTCTGATAGTAGGAGAAAGTCCAACAAAAGGAGAAGGTCTGACAACAAAAGAAGGTCTAACAGAGTGACACCGATAGACGATGGAGATCTATTCTGATTTGAATAGATCGATGACTCAGGATAAGACATGTGGTAGGTTGCTAGAGTGGCACATGGTAGATGAAAGAGACCTGGATGTGTCACCAGCGAATGAAAGTGTGACACGTGGGAATGAGATGGATGAATGAGCAGATGACACATGCCAGTCAGATCAATGAGTAAGAATGAGACACATGGAATCCACACCCAATTTATGTGGTGAAGGTGTGGCGTAATAGAATTGAGGTGATGATCCGTGACCATTAGATCCAGAGTATATCAATGGTGGAGGTGTCTTGGTTGTTTGAAGTCTGAGGAGGAAGGAAAAAGATCTATCGAAGTTGGGTATTCAGAGTAACCCACTTTCGAGGAGTCTGATGAGAGTATTATGAAACCAAGGAATTCATATTGAGGGTGGAGATCGAAGGTGAAATGTCGAATATGTAGAAGCATTCATCCATTGAAATCCATTAGGATTTCCAATGACAATTCACAAGCGTCCATCGACAAGAGGAATCAACAATCAAGATTGATCACGAACTAAAATTGTTCACAACCTAATTCATTCTAACGTGTAATCAGGAGCGTCCATATGAAGGTGATCAATGGTGAGGATTCGAAGCTAGAGCACCCCGACAAGAGATCATGATTGTCCATCCTATGATGATCAATTGTGGAGGATGAACACTAAATAATTTTTTGATATCCTGTAGATATAGATAGACTCTGATAGCGCAGATAGGAAGAGTGCTAATGATAGTGCATGGTCACAACATCCGATCGCATGGAGCTAGCACCACACATAAAGGTGTTGCAGAGGATAAGCACTTGTACATAGATATTGGTCACAATAATAAATCAATGCTCAACGAGGAGTGGTTAAGGTGCAAAGGACAAATATCAGAACTCTGTTAAAAGAAGATGAATTAGGGTCAAGGAAGAAATAGAGAGTAGTTTGAGATAGAGGCAGTCAACAGGGTTAATTCAACTCTGATTTTGAGAAGATACTTTGACACCCCATTGTGCGTTTAATGTGCATCCGATGTTTAAAAGGTTGCCTAACTGTGGGTATAGACCGGGATGGTAATCATTTTTGGTATTAGAATGTAATTTTGCTTTGATATTGGATGGAGAAATCTGTAATTTTGACATTTGAGATATAGCAGTAGAATAATTGGTAGCAGCCATTGACAACTAGTAGAGTTGTGACAAAGAGCATGTAGGGCTCTTAGAAGGTTAAACAAAGTTTGTGGTAGAACCTTGCATCAATAGATGTTGTAATTACTTCCAGCTGAAAATTGGAAGTGAGTGGAAAGGACAAGATGAGTTCTCAGAAGAATGTGAGTAAGTGCAGAGCCAGAGAAGAGAAGAGGAGTGCTTAGAGGGTTCTAGTGGAGAGAACCTGTAATAAATACCAAAAGGCCATAGCTCAGGAGGAAGCTTGGTGAGGTATTGAGTGAAAGGTAGAAGAAACTTACTATAGAGAGAGGCTTGATGCAACTCACATTTGAACAAGGAGATGTTCACAAAGGTAGCGGTGAAAACGATTATTGATGGTCATTATGAAGGTTCTGAAAGAAGCCACAACAAAGGAAAGGAATATGCCAAGGAAAATGGCATAAAGAGGATGAGTCAAGAGGAACTTGATAGAGATCAAATGGATAATTTAATGATACAAGTTAGTTACATTGGACAAATGCTACAGAGGAAGATAGAGGAGAACCAAAGACAAGGATGGAATCTAAAAAACAGAGTCAAGTGGTCTATTATGCAATTGTTTGAAGGAAGTTGAGGAGAAGCTTGAGGAGTTTAAAGCACAAGTTGAGTGATTTAATGAAGAACGAGGAACTTAGAGGCCCTGAGTTCATATAGAGGTCACTAACATATGTTCACTTTTTTGAACTAGAGCAACGAGGTGTCCTTGGAGAGGATGGGGAAGAAGAGAGACTTGTTGAGAGTCTCATGAACTATTTGGGAAGTTCAGATCAGCATAAAGATGTCTTAATAGAAATATCAAATGAGGCTAGAAAGCCTTCTGTTTTTTCTAAAAAATTGTGTATGATTGCGGGTTTTGTAGAGGATGATAGTGGACATTCATTTGAAGTTCTCATAAAGCTAGAGGAAGTTGAAGGAGGACAAAAATCAAATTATGTTCTAAAGGAAGATGAATCAACATCATCTCATAAAGGTTGTATAGGGACATGAAATAGATAATTGCCTCATGAAGGCATACCTACATAGAATATAAAATATTAGGAAGAGATGGAACTCTTAGAAGATTGGGTGGAAATGGATACAGGTGTTGAATATTGCATGGAATTTACCAATGCAGTTCTAGCTGTTTTTTTATTTATGTGATGAATTAAAATTCTTGGAGAAGAAAATAGCATATAAAAAGATGCAAATTCATCATGAAAAGTTAGAGTTGAATGGGAGTCTTGTAACTCTTATGCAAGGAGAGGATATGCAACGGCCAGTCAACATCAACTACAAATTTCAGCAAGTTTGCACCAACATGTACCAATCATTGGATAGACCGAACATGGAGATTAATGAGTTATGGATGTTGATGATGAGAGTACATAAGAGGAGGCATAATAAGGTAAGAAGGAAAACCACCAATAAAGTACAAATGATTTTGATTCTCTAAATCAACAAATCAAGTGGATGACAATAGCATTAAATTTGGAATCTTGGAGAATTGAAGACAACAATGATTGAACAACAAGATGCAAGGATGGTTGTACAACAACATCACAAAGTATGGGACCTTGAAAGACTTAAGATAATGGAATTCATGATCAGGAGGTCATGAACATTTTTGTTCATTGGGTGTCTGATGCAAGAGCATCTTGCCTCCAAACACCAAGCACATTTGGTTAGACCTAGGGGTCTTGAAATTATTTGAATTTAATTGTTTAATTGTTGAAAATTCCTATGTTTGAAGTAATTCTAGAAAGCTTGTATAAGTCGAATATGTAATTGGGTTTGTTCTCAAGAGTTTGTTTGATATTTAGGTCTCATTATTATTTAGAGGATCTAGAGAGATACTAGGGGTTGTTTTGAGGATTTTGTGGATCTAAGTATCCCAAGGGTTAAATTAGGAAGGATTTTTAAGATCTGAATCAATTATGGATTCAAAACTTTTGTAATTAAATTGTAAGATTTCGAGCATGAGAGGTGTGGCCAATTGAATAGAGAATCAAGCCAAAGATAGGGGATGTTGAAAAGGACATTAAGATTCCTTATGTAAACCCTATGTACAACACGTGTATGATTGGATTGTAAATTCACTATATTTAGAGTGTTCATAGAATTGTTCATTCGAGGATCTCTGTTAATTATTGGTGTATTGAACCCATGTTATTCATGTCTGTGTTTGAGTGACAAAATTCCATATCAGATTGGACAGAGTTGTGTTGCAACTTTCACGGTTTAGTCAGGATAAAACCCTCAGCAAAAAGTGAAAGATCATTGTAATGGTCTAAATTGGATCATGATCAGGTTGCAATTAACTTTGAATATGGTCAGAATGAACAAAAGTCGAATTATTTTGTGTACAGGTGAATTGGGGTTAAATCCCTTCAAAGAATAGTTAAAGGAACCCTTTCAGGTGTCATTGAATAGAATTCTTCTGATCGAAGATAAGGCGAAATCGAGATTGTCAATCCATCATAATGAGGCTTGAGTCGTGCAATTAAAACTTGGACGAC
Source organism: Picea mariana (assembly GCA_032191745.1). Lineage (NCBI taxonomy): Eukaryota > Viridiplantae > Streptophyta > Pinopsida > Pinales > Pinaceae > Picea > Picea mariana. The sequence continues at coordinate 22,365 of JASDQU011312573.1, forward strand.
CAGGATGCAATCGCGAAATATAATTGTGATCGTTGATCACTGGAAGGATCAACGGTCAAAATAAATCCTAGGTTTAGTGTCTGAAGCGATGATAAAAGAATTTTGGGGTCTATGTTTCAGATCCCAAGTTCACAGAACACCCCGACAAGGAGTTATGATTGACAACATAGATTGATCGAGGGGATACAAAGATCCATGGTCCAGAAGGAGACGCATGGTGGAGTCTGAGTGGTTTTTGGATTTAATCCTTCGGGGTTAGAAGAATACACCAGTGAAAAGAAGTCCAACAAAGGAGGGAGACCAATGGTCCAGATGCATTCAAAGTGATCTAGATCAGTGCTAAGAGAGTGACACATGGCAACTTTATATTGTATGTTAGAGTAGACCCATCAAGTTCCAGCAACAGGAGAAGGTCTGACAAAGTGATACCGATAGATGGTGGAGATATATTCGGAGTTGAATAGATCGATGAATCATGACAATACATGTGGAAGATCATCAAAGTGACATGTGGTAGTTGAAAGAGACCCAAACATGGCACCTATGAATGAAAGTATGACACATGGAAATGGCATGGATGAACGAGTAAGTGACACATGGTAGTCGGATCGACAAGTAAGCAGGAGACACATGGAATCCACATGTGACTTCTGTGGTGAAGGTATGGTGCAATAGAATTGAGGAAATGATCTGTGACCATTAGATCCAGAGTAGATCAATGGTGGAGGTGGCTTGGTTGTTCGAAGTCCGAGGAGGAAGGAGAAAGATCTATCAGAGTTGGGTATTTGAAGTAACCCACTTTAGAGGAGTCCAACGAAAATATTCTGAAACCAAGGAATCTAGATTGAGGGTGGAGATCAAAGGTGAAATATAGACGGCATAGAAGCATTCAACCATTGATATCCATTAGGAGTTCCGATGAAAAATCACAACCGTCCATCAGAAAGAAGAATCAACGATTGACATTGATCGCGGACTAAAATTGTCCACATCCTGATTCATTCTGACGTGTAATCGGCATCGTCCATATGAAGGTGATCAACGACGAGGATTTGAAGCTTGAGCACCCTGACGAGAGATCATGATCATTTATTCTGTGACGATCAATGGTGGAGGATGAACACTAAATAAAGTTATGATGTCCCGTTGATATAGATAAACTTTGATAGCACATATAGGAAGAGTTTTGACAATAGTGCATGGTCACAACATCCGATCGCATGGAACTAGCGCCACAGATAAAGGTGCTTAAGAGGATAAGCACTTGGACATAACTATTGATCGCAATAATAAATCAACGCTCAATGAGGGGTGGTTAAGGTTCAAAGGACAAAGATCAGAACTCTTTTAATAGAATAGGAATTAAGGCCGACGAAGAAATAGAGAGCAGTTTGAGATCGAGGCAGACAATAGGGTTAATTCAACTTTGATTTTGAGAAGATCCTTGGACACCCCATTTTGGGTTTAATGTGCAGCCAATGTTTAAAAGGTTTTTTAACT
>JASDQU011312574.1:0-24800 GCA_032191745.1 Picea mariana
CTGTAATCCACCTGTACCATAAACAAGTGCAACAAACCATGTTTCAAGTATGTACCAATCATGTTTCAACTACTCATCAACTATGACTCATCGATATGTACCAACATCATCAACTGTACACCTCATGTATGTGCCAACTCATCAACTACTTGTCTCAACCATGTACCCAAATTGTACCTCAACCAAAATCCCTCATCAATTTCATCATCCAAATATGATTTATAACTCTATAATATACCTGGTGTATATGATCACATACCTGCAAACCTTCCTTAACTTTAAACAACAAGAAATTAATATTTACATCAAACTTTTCTTTAGTCTCACATGACTAGTTTTGGATTAGTCAACAACCCTGAATTGAAATAATCATAACTTTGTACATGTAATGAATAAATATATGAAACTAATACATAATGTTCTTCAGTGTGTTTTGTGCAATTCCCATAGGTTTCACTACTTTTGACCTCTCAAAAAATTATTTATAGCAAAAATGGCATACCTTGTTGAATTCTAGTTTATTCTAGAGAGAGACCTTGTATAGCATGCCCCGCATGAAATGTTTTTTGAATCGATATGAAACTATTACACAACATACTACAGATTGTACTCTAACCAACGCATTTTTTCTTAATGAATTTGGATTTGTTATGAAGAATTTATGACGTTTTTACCCGAAACACATGTTTTTGACTAGTTCCAGGACTAGCCACAAACCCTATTTTCCACAGAGTGTAACTCCAAAAATACAACGACCCACAAGCTTTTTTTTTTAACACATATACTTGGATATGTTTCCTTAATGGTATAGAAATTTCACGGTCTGAATCATTCTAGAAAAAAAATTATTGTGAAAATGGTGAGATGACATGTAAATAACATACCTTAGAAAGCATCATCAAAAGAATTTATCCTTCCTTGAATTCTGGCCTTCTTTTCTTCAGCTTCCCTCAGAAACCCGGCTTATATATCTTTTGGTTACCTCAGATACCTATAGGGATTCAATTTTCTCAATTTTGATTTAAATGAGAGAGCCTTGCCTCTTATTTGTACTCTCCAAGTAGCTTCTTTAAAAACGTCTTCTAGGTCACTTTGCCCAATTTCCTTATTTTAGGGTTAACCCACTTCTAATTTATCCATTAAATTTATTATTTAAATAATTGATTTTCTATTCACTTTCAATTATATTTCACTCATCACTTCACTTTATTATTTACCTTTAAAAACTCTTAAACCACTTTGACTACTTTGACCTTTTGGGGCTTCTAGATGACATATGAGGGTCCTCCAACTTCATAAGGCCATAACTCTCAAACCATGAGGAGTTATGTGACGTTCCACATACCACCAGAAATGGAATGACATGTACTATCCATATAGAATATTATTACCTGAAAATATATCAAAACAAATACCATTATCCATCAAACAAACTTGGGTCCATTACCCAAACCTGGGTTCTCCAACTTCTCGTGGCCATAACTCTCTAACCGTGAGGAGTTATGTGACATTCCACATACCACCGGAAATGGCATGAAAAGCACTATTCATCTAGGATAGTTTCAATGAAAAATTCACTAGTGTTCATCTCATTATTCCACAAATAAGCATGGGTTCTCTAACCATACTTCTAGGATAATTCAATCCGCAAAGCATCTTCCCGTGAGGGCTTTCACCATAAGGGGATCACTTTGGAATTCATCCATTTCTACTTATTATCAACCATGACAAGAAAATAACAAGTCATCTTTACATCAAACAATCTTGGGTCCATTACCCAACCTTTGTGCTATGGGGCTTTCTTCAAGGGTTGACATCAATGACAACCAACCTTAATCAACACTAATTAAGTAATTGGAAACCTCCCGCATACATTTTTGTTTTAGTGAATCTAGGATTGATTAGTCATCAACTAAATTCAGTGAATTTTTATGGGTAGTTTTATTCAATTCTCTAAGTAATGGATGGTTTGTTAGTGTCATGCATTCATTTTCTATTTACTACAGTTGTGCATTTTTTTAGTGCAATCGCCTGACTTTTTGCTACGGAACATGACATATTCATTTCCTGTGTAAAACAAGGTTTATATTCGATGGATTTTTCAAAGTGAGACAGGAGAAATTTGAAGTTTGAATAAGGAACAGAAAAGAGTGCTAATTATATTCATTATAGTCATTTTTTTCTGGTTTTTGTTCTCCAAATTTCCTTATAATGACTTTCCTAGGAAGGAAAAAAAACTAAAAACTCAATCAAATCTTTAAAGAAAACTATATACAATATGTACAATGCTAGAAGAATAACAATTTCATGGAACTGAAGTTGTTGGGTTACCTTCCCAGCTAGATAAATTCTGAACAGTAGGGTCATTACTTACTTCTTGGCAAAATGATTCTTTTGAAAGCGGCTGATGGTAGAGTCGTAGTCGATGTCCATTTACCAAAAAAGGAGAACCAGACCCATCAATGGTAACTAAATTGATAGTGCAATTATCATGAACTTCATTGATTTCATATGGTCCCAGCCACCTTGTCTGCAATTTTCCAGGAAAATCCCAAAATCTAGAATCATAGAGAAGCACCCAATCACCTTTCTGGAAGGATTTCTTCTTGATATGTTTATCGTGCTAGCTATCTCTCTGTTGTTGAATAACAGTTGTGTGCAGAAGGGAGAAAATGCATGCTTCATATAACTCATTGAGTTGTCGTAAGCACTGTATGTGTGCCTCTGTAAGATCCAGTCCAATTTCTTGGGCGATTCTTAGAGTCTTGATCTCAAATTCAATTGGAAAAATAAGTTATTTTCCAAAGACTAGATGATAAGGAGAGTAGCCAGTAGTGTTACGCCATGTTGTGTGATAGGCCCATAAAGCATTTGGAAGCTTGGCTACCCAATTTTTATGGTTTGTTGATACTGTTTTTGTCAAGATTGCCTCCAAGAATTGATTGGTACTTTCCACTTGTTCATTTTTCTGTGAGTGGTATGGGGAGGTAACTCTTTGTTTAATGTGATAATTGCACAGAGTGGTTGTGATTTTATGTGTTGTAAATTGTGACCCTCCGTCAGTGATTACTTCCCTGGGTAATCCATAGCGTAAAAATAATTCAAAGAGAAACTTAATGATTGCTTCCTCCATTGCGTTTGGAAAGACTATTGCTTCTACCCACTTGGTCATATAGTCTATTGCAACCAGTATATAGGCTTTATGATTTGATTTTGGGTTGAAGGGGCCAAAAAAATCTAGTTCCCATCTCTCGAAAGGTTCCACCACTACTTCTGCTTGTAGGGGCATTTCATCAGCTTGGCCTGGTCAACCCATCCTCTGACAACTATCACAAGCTTGGACATATTTATTTGTGTATTTTAATATTGAGGGCCAATAGTAGCCCATCTGTAAAACCTTATTCCCAGTTATGCAGTCTACAAAATGTCCGCCACAGGGCTCATCATGACCTGCCTTCAAGACATCGCAAATTTCATCATCTCTTACACATGTTCGGATCTGAAGATCATATCCTGTGTGGAAAAGATATCCACCGATCCAGGTGAACCATGCATTACGTTGAACGATTAGTTTCCTTTCTCTTGAGGATAGGTGTGCTGGTAGTTTCTCAGCTACCATATAATTCACCACATCAATGTACCAAGGTGTCTTAATAGTGAAAGTGAACAAGTGTTCGTCTGGAAATTGGTCTTCAACTGTCAAAGAAGCATCTGTTTTGGGTACACGAAACAAGAAATTTGCAATGATATTCTCTCTTTCAGGCCAATCATTGATGGTGATGTTGAATTCCTGCAATAGTAATAACCATCGAGTAACCCATCCATTATTAATAGTTTTTTTAGCTAAATATTTAATAGCAGAATGATCAGTATATAGAATAATTGGATATCCTGTTATATAGTGGCGAAATTTATTAATAGCATGTATAACGACTAAAAATTATTTTTCTGTTACTGTGTAATTTAATTCAATAGGAGTAAGATTTTTGCTAATAAAATAAATAGCATAAGGTTTTTTGTCTTCTTCATGTCCAAGGACAATGCCGATAGAGATATTTGATTCATATGAAGAGATGTGAAATGGTAATTTCCAATTTGGTCCTCTCAGCAACGGTGTTGTTGAAACAAGCCTTTTGAGTCCTACAAATGCAACGTCACACTTATCAAACCACTGAAATTCTACATTACTAGTTAAAGCACGTAAAGGTGTAGCTATTCTTGAAAAATGTTCTATGAATCTGCGATAAGATCCTGCAAAGCCAAGGAAACTACGTACCTCAGTTTGTGTACGAGGTGTAGGTAGATTAAGGATTACCTTTATTTTTGTTGTATCTACCTTGATTCCATCTGCAGAAACATAATTTCCTAGTACCACACCTTCAGTCATCATTATATGAAATTTCTCATGACTCAAACATAACCTGGTAGAAATGCATTGTTCCAGTACCTTCTCGAGATTGTTTAATGCTTGATCAAGATTAGTGCCATAAGGGGTGAAATCATCCATGTAAACTTCAATTCCTTCATTAATTGAATCAAAAAATATGCTCAAAATAGATCCCTGGAATGTAGTTGGAGCATTACATAATCCAAAGGGAAGTACCCAATATGAAAAGGTACCCCGGGGACATGTAAATGTAGTTTTATCCTCGTCGTTCGGAGTAATTTGAATCTGATTATAACCGCGGAAGACATCTAGGAAGGAGAAAAATTGCTTCCCTGCTAAAGTATCAAGGAACTGATCAATAAAAGGTAGGGGAAAGTGGTCCTTCTGGGTAGATTTATTGAGTTCTTTGTAATCTACATAGATTCGCCACTTCCCATTCTTCTTGACGATGATCACTAGTGGAGAGACCCACCGGATTTCTGAAATAGGATATATGAAATCTACATCCAACAGTTTATGTAATTCTTCTTTAACAACATCCCTGAGATGAGTATTCAATCTTCGTTGGGGCTGTCAGATGGGTCATGAATATTTCTCAATATAGATATGATGTGTACAGAGTTGGGGATCAATGCCCTTCATGTTGGGATATTCCCAAGAAAAATCTTGTTGATATTTAGAAAGGATCTGAATCAATTTTTGTTATTGTTGCTCATTCAAATTAGCAATAATATTCAGAAACCTCCCTGGTGCAATTTCAACTGAAATGTTGTTATGCACAGTAGTAGTGGGAATTTATTGCTCCATAAATTCTTCCAAAATATCTCCTTGTGCTTCATTATCTAAAACATATTTTAGCATTTGACATGTTGGGTTGCCTATAACGGCTGGGTTGTTAATGAAGCTACTGATCACATCATATTCTAGTTGGTTTTTGAACCCAGGAGCTTCTTCCAGTGTGAAAGGAGATCATAGGTTTTCTTTTGGATATATAGGTGGATGCAATTGTTGATGTATGATAGGGAGACTCGGTTTAGCTAGAGGATACATGATAAGGTTCTTTGTATCACTTCATCTAGAAATTTCCATGTTGCTTGTGCGACATCCTATGTATGCATCTATTGTTGCTAGCCACGGTCTTCCCAATATAAATTGGTGTCCATCGAGTCTACTTATTAGGTTGATAACTAGAAAATCAGTTGGGTATTTCCAAGATTCAACCGAGATTTCTATGTCTTGTAATGTGCCCACTAGTTTAACTACTAATCTATCATCCAATTCTAACATAATTGAAGTAGGTTCGAAGGAGGTGATGCCTAAAACATTACAGGTCTCGATGATCAGAATATGAATGGCTGCCCCCAAATCTACCAATGTATTTGGAAAAAAAAAAACCTTGTATATGAACTGTTACCACAGGATTCCCTGGGTCTATATACTTGACCGGCTCCTGCTTGCCTAGAATAAGATTAGATAGATTTCCTACTACGTGAACAGTTGATGGACCCTTAGATTTCCTTCCGGGCTTCTTTCCACATAATTCTTTGATTGTTTTTGCATAAATTGGAATGTCTTGTAAAGCCTAGAGGAGTGGAATTTTAACACATGAATTCTTTACTTCCCCGACGATGTCAAATTTAGGATATACAGCTAGTTTTTCTATCATTAGCCTCTCAGAAATGGGGGAGGAGGAATTAGTCTTCATCATAATTTTGTTGCTCGACTATGTTTTCCCCCTGTTCTGTTTCTTCCGTTATGACCACAATCGATGGTTTTATTGTTGGTTGCATATTATTCTCATTCTCCTATTCTTGATGAATGTTGCTTTCCTCAGGAGAAATTACACGCCCTGATCTCAACTGGAGTTCGTTGCACCCTACAGAATTTGTTTCACCCTCCAAATTCTCGACAATTTGCACAAGCTAGGCTGGTCTGTTATTAGGATTTGGGTTGGGTTGAGCTGGTAATTGAGGGCGCATATAAGGTTGAGGATTCTAGGGTAATTGAAGTGGATATTGTAAAGTGGGATAAGCTTGGGGAACCATTACCATGGGTTGATTGGTCAGTCCCATGGGGCGTTACCAATTTTGAGTCCAATTGGGGGCTTGGGAAGCTGTGCTAGTCCACTGTGAAGGATAGGGATTGTTATTTGGATTCTGCCAAAATTGGGTAGGGTATTGCAGGTTAGAACAAGTGGGATTAGAAATTGGTTTATTTGGCTAGGGTGCAGTAGGATATTATTGGGACTTCCAAGTGGGGTTAGAAAATGGTTGGCCCTTCCATGCGTTTCCAGAATTATGTTGTTGATTATACTGCCTAGAAAAGAAAGAAGAGGGATCTTCTAGCGTACCTGGGGGATGAGCCTGTCATTGGCAATGCTGAGCCATCAGATATACCGGTTTTGTTTCCTCTTCTGCTTCTTTGAAGACAAATTTTAGTCTTGGGAGTGATGGACATTGTTTTTTCGCATGGTCTTTGGCATAGATGGTGCAAATACGAACCACGTCCAAGGGACAATCTCTCGAACCATTTTTCCTTTTGCATCTTGGAAAAACCATGGTCAATGATTGTTCTGCTTCTGCTTGTTTCTCTTTAACCTGTAGAACATCCAATTTTGTAGTCAAAGTGCTCAAAATATCTGTTTTAAAATTTTATAAAATATTACCAACTTCTGCTCGGGTGACGCTCTCACTAGTGGTGTTGCTACTCCTGGTGATGGGAGCCCATATTCTTGATCTGGTTCATGTACTTCCACGTGAACACCTGATGCACAATTGGATAATGTTATAATATGTTTCTTGATAAATATCTCATTTTCCCATTAAATTCAATGTTTCTACCCATTCATCCTTCATACCTTTTATTAGAGTGGCTTTAAGTACCTCACCTAGTAATGTAACATAGGATCATCTCTATAGGTTATATTGAAATCTTTCAACATATTCTTCTAGTGTCTCATTTTATTTTGCTGTCATTTTAAAGATTCCATCCTTTAAGTCCCTGGTTCGACAATAGTCCTGATACTTTGTAAGGAAGGCTTGCTTCATTTCATCCCATGAATTGATAATTGTTGGCACAGGGAAGACCCGGGGTTCAACGCTACAACAACGCACCAACAAAACCCTAACTACCAGAACTTTTGGCAACACCTGCGAAGAAAATGAAGTCTCACCCAAGGTACAGGCAGGGGTGGTTGCAGGACTCCAGTGTCTGCAACCTTAGCTGGGACACAGATCTATGATTGTAACACCTTAACAGAACACTTAGCAATTATAGTTCATCAATACCTAGTTTAGTTTACAGTGTAGTTAAACCCTAATATTAAATCTATGCAACATTCCCATAGATTCAACAGAGTCGAGCACTAAGCATACTAACATAGATCAAATCTAGCATTCACTCACATTATTCATCGCTAAGCTACCATATTAGATTCATTCATCATCTAACAACATACTAAGAATTTAATCATATAGACAAGAGAACAACCAAAAGCACAAAGAATTCACAACACAGGATATATGTGGTTCACCCCCACCCTAGGGCTACATCCACCAAATCTTCGTCTTCTTTATTATCTTCCTTCAATGCACAAAGCCTCAAGATCAACTTTGCAGGGGACAGGAGATCTGCACACTCTTCGTTAGATCCTCCTTCTCCAAGCTAGGTTACAACAACAAAGCTTACATACAATCTCTTATGGTCACTTGCACTTAACTCTAAAAGTCTCACAAAGTATGCACAAAGCCATTATAGTTACCACTTGCACTTAGCAATTAACACTTAGCACTTAGCACACTGGCCTCTTCTTACATCGCCTAGCTACTTATTTATACATTACAAAATCGGGCCTAAACATGGGTAAACCCATGGGCCGACATTCCCTTACCCATTGCATAATCCCAAAACCCAAAAATCCCTAAAAAGGGGTCGAGATCCCGCGATCTCCGCTTTGTCTTGCACTTCACTTTCAACAACATGTCGATGTCCCAAAACTAGGTCAAACATGACCAAGAATCCTCAAAACTTGGTCAAGGGCCAACAAGCCCCCAACACTCACCTGTGACTCGTCCCGAGTTACTCTGATCTGGGTAGCTTTGCTTCAAAATCATGGAGCTTGGCTCGAGCTGATTCAACTTGTTGTTGTGCCACAGCCTCCTATTCAGCGAACTCTTGGATGACTTCTTCATTGACAGGTCCCTCTAGGCATTGTTTAGCTGCAGTGATGACTTGCTCCAGTTTTGCTCCTCAGCCTTCGATCTCTGCAAAGAATTGGCAAGCCTCATCCTATATAGGTTGGAGCCTCTAGGTCACTTCCATGACTCTTCTCTGAATGGTGTGGACATGTTGTTGAGCGGTGCACTGCTCTTGGAATCGTTTCATCCTTTCAACAGCTGACAGGGGCTTCAACTGCGCCTGTATTGTTTCTACTTGTTGCTTCGCCTCCTGGAGCTCTGACTCCAGTGCCTTCAGTTATGGATTCTTAGTGAGTTTCTCATACATCTGGGAACTTCGATCACTTCACTCATACATTCCATGGCAAGGGCCTTCAGTCTCTCAACTGTGCTTCGAGCAGTTGCATCTCTTTGATCTCTCACATCCTGCGGGGTGTCGGGCACTGTGCGGAGATCTAAGTCTATTATTCTTTGTTGTAACTACTGGATAGCTTCCACAAGATGCTCGACTCGGTCTTCTGCCTTTGGATCTAAGACTTTCACAGAGCGGAGTGCTCTATTGACTGTTTCTTTCACTTCGAGTTGCTCTGCAAGCAACTGTTCTTTTCCTTGTTGAATATGCGTTTTCTCCTCTTCAAACTTTGTCTGGAGAGAAACCTTCTCCTACTATGCAAGTCAGCGTTGTTCTACAAGTACTTCTTGCACTTGCTTCAAGGCCTGGGTGGTTTGTTCAGTTTTTTCTTGTGCATGACAAAGGCAAGCTTCGATCGCATCAGCTAGTCGGCAGAGTTGGGTTGGCTCATCTCCCAACTCTGGTTCTCCCGATGGCAAGGGTTCTCCCATTGCGTGACTGGACTGAAGGGACTACTGTACCCCTCAAAGTTTGACCTCAATTCTATCGTACAGTTGCGATGATGAAGTCAAATTCATCAACAGTGAGCACAGTCTTCATCTTAGTCAAGGTGGCTCTGAATTTCTTCCGGGAAGAGGGTTTCGGGGGAGAAACCTTCCTCTTCTTCAAGGGATCAGCCTCATCTCTAGGCGGTGTTACTTCTCCTTGCTTCTGCTCATCTTATTTTCCATTTATCTCTTCTACTTCATCATCACCCCCTCGGCTAGGTGATCCTGAATTAGTCTTTTATGAGGTGCTTCTTAAGTCTTGGACTTCTTCAGTCTTCTTTCTTCTGCTAGTTTTGGGTGTGTCATGTTCTTTGTGAGCGACCTCTGGGCTATCAAGTTCAGGATCAGACATATCTGCAGGGTCAGTGGGGATAAGGAAGTCTTCTGACTAGTCCTTAGTTATCTCCTCGAGGTCTTCTTTTGTGATCTTCTAGTACGACTAAATCTCCTCCTTATGTTCTTCTCCTCGCACAGTAATATAGATGAAGTGTTGATCTAAGCGAAAATTCATGAGGGGTTAGAACCGCTATAAGGTGTTCGACGTCATAAGAGGTTCGGCTTTGATAGCCCTCTTTAGCTGGAGATAGTATGTGTGAAAGACTGCATTCGACTGCCACTCTTTTCCCATATCGTTCGAGTACCAGATTGTGTTGAAATTCGCAACAAGCGACTCGAACAACTTAATGTCTGGGAAGGTCGCACCTTCCAGCATCTCCCAAGAAATAAATGCGATGAGGACCAAATGCCAGCTAAAGTGGAACTCGTAGCCCTGATCCTGTGCTTCGTGGCAGTCTAATTCTCGCTGATTAACTAGGTACTTCACCCAGTTCATCTGTACACGTTCCATGAATTTCCCTGTGAGGTCAACGACAAAGCCTGTGACCTTCGTGGGTTTGTTCTTCCTTACTATCTTTCCTATGATTAATTGGCATGCTAGGCACACTGCTCCATTCTAGATGGAAGCTACCTTGTAGCCTCGCGTCCCCTTCTCAACATCATCGTATGTATCCTTGATGTTCTGTGATAACGTGCGATCTGTGGATTTTCCTGGATAGAAGTCCTACGGGTCGGGTCCTTACATACTCAATTCGGTGATCCTATGGATCAGCGTCAGATCGAATGTGATACGACGGTCTATCCATAAGTAGCCGCCATGGTAACATGAAAGTAGTAGTTTGAAACAGGCGTTAACTTCTTGGTGCCTTCCAAAGTGTGGGATTTTCATTACATTCAACAGGGTGGACTACGCGAGGTTCATCATCCACAGCTGGGGGATTATTTTTGAGTTCTTCCCCTTTGTCCTAGTCAAGTATTTATATGGGGTGAGCATATTATGCTTCTTGCGGTCTCCTAAGTTGAAGTCGTTGAACTTCAACATGGTGATCTTGTCCTACTGTCCTTGAACTACGCATATCCCCTTCGGAAGGTACATAGTAACCATGGTGTACTCAAAATCTCTCAACACACTATCATGACTCACCACGTTGACCAGAGGTGGGATGTAGTCGGGGAATATGGTCGGGATTAGCTTCGCATTTGCTAGGTCATCTTTGTGCTTGTTTCTATTTTTCGCTGCTGGTCGGGATGGTCCGCATCAACGAGCAGTCGATAGAGAGGCTTGCACTCCTCTCGTCGAAGAAGCTTGTATACCCACAGACATTACTCTTTCAGACATTACTTTTTCAGTCATGAGGTCTATGAGTACCTCCTTCACAGACTCTTCAACTGTGCTAAGTTCTTCGGACATACACGCTCGTGGTTGAATATCTCAAGTTTGAGGAATAACTACTCAATGCAACGGGATGGATGGTGATAGCGTGATGATCACTGTGAGAAATCAACTAATCTATAGGATCAGATAATCATGGTTGGAAAAATTGTTCTCGGTGCAAGGTTCAACGGACTAAGTAGATAACTAGGCAACAGATCTCTCCAACGGGCGAGAATCCTTCATTAATTCAGTTTGGTCCGTTACAGTGCGATCCCAATGGTCTATTATGGGACGCTTTCTGACCATAAATGCCTTTCTATCCATTCGGGGTATTGGTCTAACGGTTATATTGTTCCCAATGGCTATATTTCTTCACCATGGTGAAGTGCCATGTGACGTTGTTCTGATATCCCGATGAAGTTCCCGTTTTGCAAATTTTCCTTCTGCGAAGTTCCCTCTGGAATATTTTGTAACTTTTTGATATTTGATCTCTTTCCAATGAGCTTCATCTTAGTATTCCTCTTTCCATTCTGATTCTTATCTCCTCTTGGCATAGTAACTTCGCACTGTTGAGATTCTTTCCTAGGATTCAAGGGCAATACTTCTTCTCTATTTGGGGTAGGTGCTTCAGTCTTCTGTGAGTCTTCTTGTGTTCTTCCAATGTCGACATCCAAGTTTTGGGTTTTAAATAGCTTTGATATGTTCTCATGTTCTGCAATCAAGTGTGTGATCCTCCTAGTCATGAAATCTTTTAACTCTTTCTTCTTCTACTCTAAAACTTCTTCTTCTTTCCTTATGGACTGATCCCTTTCAATCCAAGGTTTTCCTAGTAATATAGCAAATGGGTTTTTGTTCTCAATAAACTTAAAAACTTCAAATTCTTCCTCTGTCGAAGATCCATGGGAACTTATAGATATCTGGGTGAGCTTCCCACACAAAGTTATCAGCTTTCCTCTAAATAATCCTATTCCCCCCAATGAAGGAATCATAGTAGGCTTTTCTAAGGTTTTCCAAGTTCTTTCTGTCATAATATTCACATGTGTTTCTTCATCTAGAACACAGTCAATGTTGAAGTCTCCTATTCTTACTTCTATGCACTCTTTTTCTTTGAAGATCTCTGATAAGTTGATATTTCGGTGGTCATTCAGGGTTTCTTTTATTTGCAGCAATACAGTCTCTGATTCTTTTTGGGTTTCTACCATGGTCTCAATTGCTTGACCTTTCTCATGGTCTTCTTGTCTCATATTCATTTCTTCAAGATTAGTTATCATTCTAGGGAAATCTAAAACTTCATGGTCCATAGCTTTACAACAAAGACAACTAAATATTCTACCAGGACATTCCTTAGCCAGATGTCTCGGTTTTCTGCAACTGTAAGAAAGGGTTAATCCTCATTTTATTTTAAATGATCCCCAACCTTTCCTACACTGCGCACTAGGATCATAGTAGCTAACCTACAAAACAGTCTTTCTAGGATCCTGCATCCATTGGTTAGTCCAAACATTCTTTCTATGCATAGGTATAACATATCTTTCATTATTCTTATCAAATCTACTTATATCAAATCTTCCTTCTTCTAGTTGTGCCCTACTTTTCAAGTTAGGACAAAATTTATCAAACATACCTAGATCCATACTTTTGAAACAAAAATTTCCACTTATCTTGCTTTCGTCAGAGCACAAAGCTTCCAGATCTAAAACTTTTCACTATTCTTACCTCTATCAGAGCACAAAGCATTCATATCTTACCTCTTTTCTTCAAATCAGACTTCTTTTCTTAGCACAGAGCTTCACAGATCAAGTAGAATACTGCGCACTAGGGAGACAAATTTACGCACAGATCTTTCACAGTTTCAGGTCAGATCTTCACACAAAGCTTCTTCTTCCTTAGTTCCCAGCAATCACAGTTTCAAGTCCTGGCAACGGAACCATTTTTTGGCACAAGGGCAGACCCGGGGTTCAACGCTACAACAACGCACCAACAAAACCCTAATTACCGGCCCTTTTGGCAACACCTGCGAAGCATATGAAGTCTCACCCGAGGTAGAGGTAGGGGTGGTTGTAGGACTCCAGTGTCTACAACCTTGGCTGGGACACAAATCTGTGATTGTAACACCTTAACAGAACACTTAGCAGTTATAGTTCATCAATAACTAGTTTAGTTTATAGCGCAGTTAAACCCTAATAGTAAATATGTGAAACATTCCCATAGATTCAATAGAGTCAAGCACTAATCATACTAACATAGATCAGATCTAGCATTCACTCACATTATTCAGAACTAATCTACCATATTAGATCCATTCATCGTCTAACAATGCACTAAGCATTTAATCATATAGACAAGAGAACAACGAAAAGCACAAAGCATTCACAACACAGGATATACGTGGTTCACCCCCACCCTGGGGCTATGTCCACCAACTCTTTGTCTTCTTTATTAGCTTCCTTCAATGCATAGAGCCTCAAGATCAACTTCGCAGGGGACAGGATATTTGCGCACTCTTCGCTAGATCTTCCTTTTCCAAGCTAGGTTACAACACAAATCTTACATACAGTCTCTTACAGTCACTTACACTTAGCTCTACAAGTCTCACACAGTATGCACAAAGCCATTATAGTTACCACTTGCACTTAGCAATTAACACTTAGCACTTAGCACATCGATCTCTTCTTACATCACCTAGCTACTTATTTATACATTACAAAATCGGGCCTAAACATGGGTAAACCCATGGGACATTCCCTTACCTGTTACATAAGACCAAAACCCAAAAATCCCTAAAAATGGATTGAGATCCCGCGATCTCCACTTCATCTTCCGCTCTGCTTTCGACAGCCTATCGATGTCCCAAAACTAGGTCAAACATGACCAAGAATCCTCAAAACTTGGTCAAGGGCCAACAATAGTTCCTCCCCCTAGTCCCATAAACCATCATAAGGTTTCTCCTTTCAAAGTTGAAGGAAATAGCTTTAGTTTCTGGGATTCTGAGGTATAGTCGTAGCCTCTACACATGACATCAAACTCGAATAAGAACACGTCAGGGTCCTCTGAGATCCATCCTTTGAAGGTTGGAATATTCTGCAGTGGAATGGCTTTCATTGGGGAATTAGAAACTGGATCAACTATAGGATATTATAAAGTGGAAGTCTGGGTTCGTGGTTGATTTTGTTGTGCCATTTGGTCGAAGATGTGAAAATAGCCTTCAAGGATTTATTGGTCCAAGTGTTCTATTCACGGTGGTTGATTACTTGGTCCTTTAGGAGATTTAATTGTGCTACCTATGTCTAGGATTTCAGGTATTCCTTCTCCTATCAGGATCATCGGAGATCGAGGTTCAGGTGGTGGTGGGTTTTCTTCAGCAACCCCACTTGTCTCCCCTTCTCCTTCTTTCAAATTACAAGAATTTCCCTTGTCTAAAGGACTGAAAGGTGGAGTATGTGTATTTTGGAAACTTTGTTCAGTCCCTTCAGTTCCACTATGAGCCTCAACATGAGCTGTAGTTGGTGAATTTTTTACTTGAGGGATTCGGGTAGAACCTTTTCGAGGTCCAATCGAGGCTTGAGATTCAACTTTTTGGATGATTTTGTCTATGAATGTGATCCTTCCAGGGGGCACCGATCCTTGGGATTTTGTAGTTTTTGGTGGGGGTTTTTGTTTTTCAGGTTCTTTTTTCTTATTCATACACACAGACACAAATTATATGCACCTATACAACATCGATGCATCAGTTGAAGGTAGGTGTTGGCACAAGTGTTTTACTTGTTTCCTACGTAGGTTCTTACCTTCTGTTTTCAATACCTCATCATACAGAGATGCAACCTATGCTACCTTTGACATTCTCCCTGGCAAAGGCGTCAAAATGTTGGGCTCTAAAGATGTCCTAAAAACAACCTTAGTATGACATTAATTTATCAACAGAGGATTCGTATTTTATTTCAAGAATGCCAACAAAGTCTATCCAAATAGTCTTAGAGGTCTAAAACGTGTATATCATTCAGTTAAAGAAAATCTGGGTCTATCTAGTTCACTGCAATAATGAAGTCTTCACACATTCATTAAAAAACTTTGAAACTAATAACTCACTCAACATAATTGTAATCTGATTAATAATACATTGTGAATCAAAACATCAATCAATTTGTTGAATTCATCTAGCTAAGAAAATAATTTAATCTACGAAATTTTTTAATGAATCAATCTCTTAATGACTAATTAACCTGCTGGAAAAGAACAATCAATTACCAAGTATCTAAGAAGAAACAACAAATGTGAATTAAGAGAAACAAACAACAAATGTGAATTTAATAAAAGGAACAACGTATGAAAGGAATTCCCAAACGATAAACTAACAACATTTGGAAATGGAACATAAATCACTAATATTCAAATGAAACATCTATTCTCTGCAAATGAACAAGATAACCATTTCATAAAAGAATCAACACACTCACAAATTTAACTTAATTGTTGCAAGGAAATTCAAATCATAAAACTAAAATAGAATTGATACGATTACAGATGAGATGGTAACTCCTTCCGACTAGGCCCATGGTTTTCAGAAGGTACTGCTATGAAAAACTCAGTACGCAAAGATGATCAAAAATCTTAAGGCTTTCATTAATTCCATAACTAGTAAATCATTTACAATGGACCGATGTACAGAATCTCAACAATTCAGAGATCCGATCGCTTGGATAAATTTCTTGGATATCTCTCTATTGTTCATCATTCTCTATAAATGCTTGGATAACTTTCTTGGATATCTCTCTATTGTTCATCATTCTCTATATATTACAATGACATGAGTAAATTAAGATATCCTGAGAATCGAGAGATCCTCAGGATTGCTTTTACTATTTATAAAGATTACAAAATAAAGAGTCAATCTTCCTCTAAACTATTTTGCGCCTAATTTCTTCGATATTTAATGGCTTATGTATCTTCAGGATATCTTTAATTATATTGAGGTAACAACAATTGTCCATTTTCTGTATAAAATCACAACAATTCAAACCAATCTTCAGAAAATATCTATTATCACTCAATAATATTTCTAGAAGACTTTTTAATCATTTTCTTTCCTAATTACTTCTAATCAATAGAAAAGTCAATCAAGAATACATCATAAACCATGGTAATAAGGAGGATATTTGTACCTTTTTCTCAACTCAACACGGGGTCGATGGATCACATTGGTGATGGGCATGTTGGAAGTTCCAAGACATTTAAAGAGAGTTCCGACAAAGATTCCATATAAGGGAATGATGAATGATGACAATGAGATCGACGTGCATGATGAACATTGATGAAAACATGGACGATCTCAAAGATTATGTGGGTAAATCAGACATACTTGAGTCTTGAAAACCTCCCATAACTTCAAGGCACGTGTCTACTCTAACCATGTAAAATTTTGACGTATACAGGCACAAATTGAAGAAATTTCAATGTTGGCCCCATTCTCTGCTCACTATGCAGGGTCGGTACATGATAGTTGTGGTGGGTGAATTGTAAGTTCCATGACATTTCAAGAGAATTCCAAAAATATTTTACAGATGGAAATGATGAATGATGACAATGAGACATCCATTATGAACTTTGATGCAAATATGGATGATCTCAAAGATTATGTCACTAGTACATTTGGGTCAAATTCTGACCACTTTATATTGTCGGGAGAACGACAAACAACAGACCCCCTCAAACATCGTTTCACATGACGTCGCTTTTCCGATGACATATATTTCGTCTTTATTGTGATGTCTTGGAGGTGGCAAGACCGACATCTTGAACTTGGAAAGAGAGATGTCTTGAACGTGGCAAGAGAGATGTCTTGAATGTGGCAAGACCGACGTCTTGAACGTGGCAAGAGAGATGTCTGAAACGTGGCAAGAGAGACATCTGGAACGTGGCAAGAGAGACGTCTTGAACGTGGCAAGACCGACGTCTTGAACATGGCAAGAGAGAAAGATTGAATGTGGCAAGAGAGACATCTTGAACATGGCAAGAGCAATGTTAAGAGTTATCATCTCTGACCTGCTTGCTATGGGAGTGACACTCCAAGTTGTCGCAATAGCGATTGTGTTGTAGGTATTTAAAAAAAAAATACAATATCAATACTGAGAAGGATAGGTACATTAACCTTTTCTAAGATACTAGACATATCAATATTTCAATCTATATCATCGGTCTTAGGCAAGGTTGGCTGAGGAGGAGGACTAACTTCCAATGGTAAAGGGGGTCTTTTCTAATGAGGCTTGGGATCACTAGGATATGTCTCGGGTGTGTTATCACAGAAACTCGCAATTGTTGAGATAAAGTCCAAAAGATCAAGTGCAATCATGCGTAATAAGACTGCACGGATATACTAGAGAGTAAGTCCCTGTTTTTAGATAGGATCAAAATAATATTGTACTTTCTTGGGTACGTCGAAACAAGTGCCATCCAATACAATATCCTATATACCAATGAGATAGCTGAGCAACAGAAATTCCAGAGCCTTCACTGAAACCTCTAACAATTTGTTTAACATTTAGCAAAAAATTATATCATCAATAATACAACTTGAAGTCATTGCAGGTATTGCTTTGTATCCTTTGGCTAGCACAACAACTTCACACATAGCATGCAAGTGTTCTATATATATATATATATATACATTGAGTAGAAGAGCAAATTCATAGAATGCAAATTGTAGCAATTCGAAACAACCATAACAAATTTGGACTCCAAATATAAAGCTCATAATCTCTCATGCTAAGACATTTGAAAATGCCAAACCATGTAAAATTCAATATCCCAATACTCGGTCAGAACAAGGGGCGAAAAAAGACAAATTAAAATACTTCAACAACTATAGCAGATTTGGCCTATAGATATACAACACATATATATTCCAATTTTGGTTTCAAATAACAACCAATGTTATTGTTATATACACAACTAATCCACCTAGTTTCAAATAACAACCAATGTTAACTGTCATATACACAGTAAATTCATGTAGTAGATATATTAAGTGACCGAACAACAGTCATTTTTCAAACATGATCCAAGAACATGACAGGCCAAAGCAGAATATTGTGAATTTGTTAAAATGGCTTCCTGTATTGCACATTATGAGGAAGGTGCACATCCAAAATACAAATGCTCTCATGGATTTTAGATAGAATCCCAGGAAAAGAAACATCCATATATCGAATTACTATATTCCAGATATAAGCGATATGTTATCTAAGTCTGCAGATGCATCCATTTAGCCAGAATTATTTACACGCTCACATTCATCAATCCATTCGGAATACCCACAAACATTTTCATAAATACAAATGGACAAGTCATCCATAGAGCTATTTATTACTCCATTGCATATTAAATCCCTCTCCTCCAATTCAATAAGGACGACCTTTGTTCAATAATTCAAAACTCTATAAATATAAACTATTCAGCTGATCTAACTACACTACTAAAAAAAGGCATGTGCCAAAACCCAAACACTAAAATATATGGTTCAAAAAGCTTACATGTCAATGGGCTTGCTCAATACTATCAATTCCAATTAATCCAAGAGAAGATATTATGTTTAGTAAGGGCTCAAAAGTAGAAAAGTCACTTGTGAAAAATAATACTACATAAAAATAACCTTAGGAAAACACAAAAAACTTCACTAACCATTTATTGAGGTGTTGAAACTCTCCTGGCATATCCTACATGAAGCCTCCCAGATAAGATCTTTCCGATCCCTGAATGAACAAAAATGAGCTGGCAAAATGTGAAACTGCAAGGCTTCATATAGTCAATAGACTAAATGTCAAACTACAAGGCTTACTTTTTGTTGGAGAAACTTGTTGTCCTAAGTGGGCTACAAAAATCATTGAGGAAACAAGATCTAATGTCGATGATGTATTGAACACTCTAAAAGACTCATGGTCATAAGAAAAAATAAAACTTTTCACTGGGTTGATACCCATGACGATTTATGATCCTTATAACTATGAATAAGCTCATGGAAAGCACGGGAGAATGCTAAAACATAAGAATATATGTCCTTGATGAAAAATGAGATATGGGAGTTGGTATCTCTTCCATTAGGGAAGAATATTGTTGGATATAAATGGGTCTATAAAATGAAATTCTATGTGAATGGTAGTATTGATAAGCATAAATCTTGATTGGTCACTCGAGATAATTTTTCTCCTATTGCCAAGATGAACACCATTTTGATTGTGCTTTCACTTGCCGATAGTTTCCAGTGGGATATTCACTAGATGAATATCTCTAAACTGCATTCTATTATCTTGTGCACTTGTTTCATTCATTTATAATATATTGAATATTTGGGTAACATGGGAACATGCCTATATTGATTGTCTTGTCTTTTCTTAATGTGGTGTCTCATGCCAATCCTAATCTCTATTTTCTACATATCAACAAGCTAAAATCCATTGATTAAGATCACATTACATTATTAACTTATTAATTACAAACAATTGTTTTATTAATCAAAGTTGCAACTAATAAATAACCCATGCATGTATGGAAAGCAACTAAACTAATTTTGCAATATCTAAATAGAACACTTAATTTTGGCATTATATTTAGTGTGTGCACTTGTAGTGAAGAGCTTCAACAACTTCTACAATTTTACAATGTTTGATTGTGAAGGTAATGTTGACCAATAAGGAGGTAATGTTGACCAAAAAGGAAGTCCGTTGGATGTTATTGATTTACTTTTGGAAACAAAGTTGTGTCATGGTGTAACAAGAGAACTTTTAATGTTGATTTTTACCACAGAAGTATAGTTGTTTAGTTTTGACAATAAATTTCTATCATTGTGCCACAAGAGAAATTTTATTGCATCTTTGTGAAGCATTGAAGATACTAGTGTCGGTTGCAAAAGAAAGGAAAAAATAATTAGATTGAATAGGCTACTATCAAATGTTGGAGAAAAACCAACATATCCTATGATGTTATGAAGTGACATTTAGATTTTCATTTCTCTCACAAATAATGTGAGATTTCCTAGGAAAATAAAACACATACATATACAAGATCATTTGTGAAAGAAGTTGCTAGAAAAGAGTTGGAGCTTCTGTTTTGCAATTCAAAAAACATAGTACCTATGAACACCAGACCTTGTACTTACTTGTATTCACATATGATAAATTGAATGTATTGTCTTTGGTTTTTTTTCATGAAAACAAGCTGAGCAAGAGTTCTATAGGTCCATCCCAAATAAATGTGTGGATGGTTAGAATGAGGGTAGGTAGGTAGTTCAACAACATCTATTAGTGACCATATTTGTAATAGATATGTAATTGAAGTCACTCTCAATTGAGAGTGCAGTGAATATTAAGGTAAATACCAAATTTAACCAATATATTCATCAATCATGCTAGTATTAATGAAGGTTTTACTTTATTTATCTACTAGAATGTTTGAAGCATACTTTCTTTTAATACTAAATGAAGCAGTTATAATTTCTTGACAAACCCGCACCTCAGGATTGATGCTCACAACAACGTCACCATATTTTCCTTCTGACCAAGAAAATCCCTTATTGCAGTCATCTGGTAAATGAAATGTAACGGCATATGGATCCCCAACACCAACCTACATAGATATAAATAGATGTCAGTATAAAATGTAAAGGGCTAGAGGTTGTTGGATCCAGTGGATGCACAGAAGGTTGCCTAATACATATCAAATTAAATCGCAACTGACCTTCCAAAAGAGTCCTATTGCAAAAGAGCAGTAGACAGAAAGCAGAAATTTCAGAGTCAATTTTAGATTATCGTGAAATATTTTATAAAATTTGCATACACTTAAAAGAAGAACCGACAAAAGCTTAAATTTTCAATTACAGTTTTCCTTGAAAATACAGATCAAGCTTACTCTTGAAATAAAATCTCCAACCAGATCTCTAATATCGTTGACATCATCATTACGGCATAGTTCAACAAGTCTCCAGACAGCAGAAACAATACCAGGATTACAAGGCCATCCTCTGCACTCAGAAGACTGCATATCCATGCCACCTCTTAAGAAAAGTATTTCTCTTGATTGCAATTTTTTATGAAGACTCTGCAAACTGAGAAAACAATAAGAACAAGCTCCCAAATGAGGACCTAAGTTAATAAAGAAGAACCTTCAAAATGGTTATTATGTTTCCATAAAAAATCATGTCTGGGACAAGTTATCTAATAGGACATACCTCCTGAGATGTAACTGTTGTGGCAAACTAGATGTCCTTTTGACAAACTAGAAACAAAGAGAATTATGTAAGATCAATGACATAAGATACAAACACCTCATAAAGCAAACAAATTATCCATTGAAATAGAACATTTGTAAAGAATCAAGGATAAAACCTTGATAAACTCATCTGTCGGAGTCTGACCCAGATAGAGATCTTGATGGAATTTTTGTATATGTTCAAAGAAATCCAAATAAGGAAAAGGATCCAATTTTTGAATCAATACACAAAAAGTAAATAAGAACAAAACAAATCTTATAGATAGCGAAGCAGAGTTATTGTATAAGAATAACAAATAAGTCCCTAGAAAATGAGAACCAAACACAGATATGCACATACCTTGAAGGAATTATACAATGAATGATCAACATCCACAGTTAATCGATGCAACAATGATAATACTTGAGAAGATGGCTCTACAGTCCTCTCACCATCTTTTACAAGATCAGACCTAAAGTAACATGCAACTAGTTTTGATATTATTGACTACAGCCATAAACAACTTAATGAGTTAAGCATGAAAGAAAATCTATGGGGTCTGCCACTGATCCATCAATAACTCAACCTTGTCCAAGATCAACAATGTGGTTTTAAGGAGAAATTGCATAAAAAGAAAAAAGAAAAACATTTTCTTACCTGAAGTTGACTGCCTACTACATGAGAGGTCTCTTCCGAGGGCAGTAATTTAAATATGTCAAGCAGAGATGACATCAGATGACAACACTGATCTTGCAATTCATGGAAACCTAATGAAAGAAGAATAAGGTGGAATAGATAGATGCAAATTCATTCAAAGGAGGTCATTTAACCTAAAACCATTATACTAAAAGAAGCATAATATGGGATGGAATCTCACTTATTCCATATAAAATAANCATTATACTAAAAGCAACATAATATGGGAGGGAATCTCACTTATTCCATATAAAATAACTATTCAACTGCTTTGAAAGAAAGAGTCTCAAATTCTGTTGTAAAATGTAACCACAATATGCAAAAAGGAAGTCATGGTAACAATGTTTAACATTTTTCCTTTACATACTAATGTATCATCCTTATAAATGGCAACATCCTTATCCATGCCAGCACAAATATGAAGCATAGGCTTTCATAAATTTGACAATTTATAGAATTAATTCAATCATTTTTTTGCTATTATCAATATTGCAGTTTCTTAAAAAAATGAGTTAAAACATTTTGCAGCAACATAAATGCATCTTAAACTTTTTAAAAGCTTCTAAAATAAATAAAATATGGCACACGCTTACCAACAAGTGCTGGGAATAGAAGCTTTGTGCTTAATAATGTCAATAACAACGCCCAGTCTAGCCAAGGGATGGCATCGATGTCGAGCATGAACGACATAATTGATCTGATAATGGATCTATAAGAGAAACTGCAAATACATCCAAAAAGAAACTGAAAATCTTGAGTTTGAGATATTATTCCAAATATGTAATATGTATGACCAATAGCAATGGAAGAAAAAACAAAAGTTGTTTGATTAGATTAGAGATCAATCTAAACCCCTAAGAAATAAAACTGAATAAAATAAAGGAACCAAGTACTTTAGCAGCTAGCCCCATAAATATTTCCAAACAATAGAAAGGTAACTACCATAAACATCTATCAGGTCGAAAAACATGGATCTTATCCACAACACCTCCATCAAAAGGAAGTTGGTCACTACAAATTAACAAAGATGGGTCAGTCAACTGCTGTAATACTAAACATACAGTCCATTTAAAACATAAACCAATAAAAAGTTGATTTAAAAAACCAATACAAAGTAGAGAATTACATTTCCAAAAACCCATCAACAACGGTTTGTATTTCCAAAATAATCGTTTTCTTGGAACAACGAGGAAACTGGGGTTTTGAAATACAGTTGATGAGTGAAATAATGGCTTTGTAACAGTTGGTGCTGAGAATATGTCTGAATCTTTAGGAAACTAGAAAATGTTGTCTGAATTTGGTGAATTTATCTTGCCTCACATGAGTTACCTTGGCATTGTGAAATATTTGATCATAGAACTACCTTCACTAAAGGTTGTTGTTGCCACGACTCCATCACACATAATATATCTTTTTACTGTTATTGTGAGAGAACATTCCTGAAAATGACAACCCTTTCATGCTAACAGATCTAAGGATTCACTCTGCAATTGGATAATTTTGCAGATTGTGTTTACAGGAAGTTCAACTTCTTTATTCCTGAATTCCAACTACCATCAAAGGTGAGGACCACCTTATCCATAAGAATATCTAAGGGAATGTTTGACTTATGAAGACAGTGAATGGCAACAAGGGAATGAGACCCATGTAGGAGTTCTCTTATGAAGGTCGAGGAAAGGAAATTCAAAAAGATTGATACTTTGTACAGCTGGAATGGATGAGGGCTTTGTTATCCACCATTTGTACAAGGATTTGAGTCTTGACATGTCATTTTACGATGATTCTATCTCCTCACAAGGTCTTGGACAATCCTTATGCCTAAACTCACAATGATGATGCATATTTTCCAACATATAAAGTGCATTTATTTCAGGTTGCAAACCTAGACAAAGGATGCTGCCTACATCACTATTTTGGACCTATATAGTTTATGATTGAGACATAAATTTCAGGGATATTTGTCCACCAGATCAGCAAAAAGTAGTGGTGTTGCTACAGAAGGGTCATGCCTTCTGTCATTGTCCAACCTATTCTAGCCTTTTCACTTCCAGGAATATCTGAAGGTAAATTTAAAAGGTGCTAAAATCAACATTTGAGCAGCCTGTGAGAGCATCTTGGCTGCCTATCGCAGTAGCCTGTGTTTTGTTATCCTATAGAAGTAGCATTGGAAGCTGATCTCAACCATAGAAAATCAACACCTTTTACAGATTCATTGGTGGGGAGAATGTTCATCAAACAAGTAGAAATTGACCAAATTTGTGCATATACAACCTCCTTAACAAGCGGGCATGGAAGCATGATTAGAACCAAGTTGGAAAAAAACTCCAAGGATGTGCAAGACAAAGACTTTTTTTACTCCAGTTGTTGGAATGTTGGAACAGACAGAAACACAAGTGGCCTACAGACCTGTTTTAGGCATCATGGAAGAGATCATGTAATATACCAGATATAAAATGTATGTAGAACAAAAATAAAATGTTAGTAATGGCAGAATAACAACAATATAACTAGAACATTCACCACAATAACACTGAAATGATAAAAGAATAACAACAGAAATAGCACTTTGAATCTGAAAGCAATGTTCAGGGGCCTCTTTGAGGGGGCAACCTCCAGTTGAGCAAAGCTCTATTGCAATAATATCCAAGCTAGGTTTCCCATACCCTCGACTCCTATTTATACTAAAAAGAAGCA
>JASDQU011312575.1:27444-42907 GCA_032191745.1 Picea mariana
AAGTATGATCATATTTCTTTCTTTTGACCAAGGGAAATTTTATCCAACCTGAGTTGTCCATTATGCAGTTTGTCTCTTGAATTTCATGATTTAGCCATCCTGAGGGTCCATTCAAGTCCAGATTCAAAATCGATGAAGTTTTTTTCCTGATGATCAAGATCCTCTAGTCTTTCCCCGATGGAATGTTGAAGACCTTAGAGTAGTGATTCTTACACTCCTATTGTACTCCTACCTGAGGTGTTGAAGATATTGAAGTTGTTTCTTGAGATATGGTGTTCTCATCTCTGGGTCCAAGCATTGATACTTCTTGAAGATGCATATTATACTATAATTTAATATCATCAACTGATTTTGAGATATATATCCACTCTGTATTGCTCGTGGCTACAATTTATATAGGCATTTCTATGGCATGGATCTGTAGTGTACTTGATTGGAAGCCCTGACTAGTTCATTCTGAGCATGGGTATTCCCACCTTGGAGAGATTATTATTATTTTGTAGATGACACGCTCCCAAACTCTAGTCCTAGGCTCACTCAACTTTGTGCCTTCCCACTGGTAAAGATATTATAATTTATTTCAGCCATCAATTTCTCTTCTGACTTCACACATTAGGGGGCATCTATTATAGCCCTAAATTTCCCTACATATGCATACATGGCATTGTCCTTTCTACTTGCACAATTTTCCAAATTACTGTTGAGGATATCTCTTTAAAAAACCATATTTTGGAGCATGTACGTGCCCTGCTACACTACTACCTACGTACATGTACATGTTTCATACTAGACATCCTGCATACATATGCATGATGCATGTTAAACAGGTCACATTTACCTCCAAAAGTTGAAAAAAAATAAAAAGTTGCAAGGAATTTGGTGGATTTTGCAAGCTATCGAGGGTTTCCCAACCATTTTACCCATTGTATCCCATCCCCAAACCGAATAACCATTTTTTTTCATATAAAAATAGGTCTTGGGGTCCCATTAAATAATCACTCAAGAGAACAAAGAAACTCTATCAAAATCCCTTCCCCTTCTAGCCCAAGCTTTGCAGCCCTTCCTGACATTTGGCCTCACCATTCCCCTTCAACCCTTTATATTTATGCAATCCCTTCCCTTTCCCCAAAGATATTAGTTGATTGTGAGAGAAAACACGGGAATGATGCACTTGAAACAATAGTAAGAGGATCCCAGACCTAGTTCGTGAAGCGTCTGTTGATGAGAAGGTTATAGTATTGTAATATTAAGTTTGAATAAAAGAGTTATTTTCCTGTCCCAATACATTGTGTCTTAATATATTTATTGATTAAATGCATCTATGTTATATATGAATGCTAACATTCATAAATAGATATTGTATATTTGTAGCATTGTTTGTCTAAGTATTCCTGTAGGTCATCTTTGGAAGGAGACCCACATCTTAGGAAGATACAAAGTTGAAGGAAGTCTACATCGGATGTTAAGGCCTAAGGTACACTTACTAATATTCCTTCTTCTATTTTGTATTGATGTTTAGATAGTTTGGGATAGTTTAGGATTAGGGATGTATTTTAAGGGAAGTTAGTGTTCTGCCTATATTTTGACCCAATATAGTAATACGGGGATTTTCCCCACTAGTTGATCCCAACTCAAAGGTGTCCTACATGATCGTATGTATAGAAACTCAAAATGTTTCATATACATCGCTCTGCCTTCATCTTCATTACTCCAGGATGAGCCATATACACCGCTCGATGAGCTTCATTCAAAATTAATCTTCTCAATTCGTCATTTGGCAGTACATAAATTATGCTATTATATCTTAAAATTTTGTCATTTTCCAAAGAATATCCCTCATATCTAGGCATCATCATCGTATCTTGTATGGTATTTTATTTTACTTCCTTTTACAAGTCGTCATCAATCTGTAATGCTAAAATATTTTCTCGAAGATTCTTCTGTAGTGGTACTACTGAGAAAATGTGAGATCTCCGACTCAACACATCTTCTACTCCATTAATTGTTCCCTTGATATACATGATCTCACAATCATATTCACATAAAAGTTCTGACCAACGCCTTTATCGCGCGTTCAAGTCACTCTGAGTAAAAATGTGCTTCAATCCACAATGATCAATTTTTTAACTCAAATTTTATTTTAATAATGTAATGTCTCCAAACTCTCAAGGCATAAACGATCACCAACAACTCCAAGTCATGCGTAGCATAATTCTCTTCATGCTTTCTTAGCTTCCTTGAAATATATGTGATGACTCGACTGTCTTTCATTAATAATCCACCCAATCCTTCCTTGGATGCATCTATGCATACCAAGAATTCCTTGTCCATATCTGGAACCTTCAGTATTGGTGTTGTTGTTAATAGTTCTTTAGGGTTCTGAAATGCTTCCATTCACTTCTCTGGTCGTACGAATTTCTTTTTCTTCTTTTGTAATTTCGTAATTGGATTTTCTATCTTTGAAAATATTTCGACAAAGTGTCGATATTAACCTTATAATCACATAAAAAAGAATACCTCTTGTATGTTTTCCGGTGTTTTCCATTCCATAATAGCCTCAACCTTCGTTGGATCTACAGTGATACCTTCTCCAGAGATAATGTGTCTCAAATAATGAATCTTGTCGGAAAAAATGAACATTTCGATAGCTTTTCGTACAACTTGTTTTCTCTTAAACACCACAACACTAATCTCAGGTGTCTGTCATGCTCCTCTCTCATCCGAGAGTAAATCAATATTTTATCTACAAATAAATGTACAAACTTATATAAGTACTTGTGGAATACTTCATTAATTAAACTCATGAATACACCTAGGGAATTCATTAATCCAAACGACAATACAGTAAATTTATAATGTCTGAATCTTGTCTTAAATGTTTTTTTAGGAATATCGTCCTCTTTAATTCACAACTGATGATATCCCTGTTAGATAAATTTCTATTTTCGACACACTAGTTCAGTGGGAGTTAACTATCTAGTTCTATTTTAGAC
This sequence comes from Picea mariana, assembly GCA_032191745.1. NCBI lineage: Eukaryota > Viridiplantae > Streptophyta > Pinopsida > Pinales > Pinaceae > Picea > Picea mariana. Next base: position 30,438 of record JASDQU011312575.1, read on the forward strand.
TTTTTATTTTAGATCATCACTATTATGCTATTATGCATGCATGCATTCTTATATTATGGAATGTTATGTCCTATATAAGAGTGTATTCCACTCATTCATTGTATCATATTGATGATCATCTATGTATCAATCATCAACTCATTGGAGTAGTGTGAATATATTTTCTCATTCTTCCATATTGAATCTTTATTCCTTTCTTGATAAGTTTTGTTTGTACTTGCTTTATCTAGATCTCCTATACAAGTTTTGAAGAAATATTGACATGGTATTAGAGCTATGTTGCTTGGAGAAAGCCAGACAAGCCAAAGAATAAGGAAAATCGGAGTTTAGGTGAACAAAATTCGTGATCTTACCTTTCGGTAGTTATTTCTCCCAAAATATTAGTTTTTTTAGGAAACGACTCACATCAAAAGTAAATAGATCCATTCTTCAAGCAAGTTTTCAACTGTTTTGCAAGATTCATCACTATTTTCTAAGAAAATAAGTCGAAATATCACCTCCTGAAACTGATATGGATCCATGGTTGTACCTTTGTGAAGTTATTTCTCCCAAAATGTTAAATTTTTTAGGGACTGGAAAACAAGAGAAGTAAATCGACCCATTGTTCAATTGGGTTTTCAACCGTTTGGTGAGATTCCTCACCGTTTTCTTAGAAAGTAAGTTGGAAGATCGCTTCTTTAAACTGATATGAATCTATGGTCATACCTTTATGCAGTTATTTCTCCCAAAATATTCACTTTTTGAGGAAATGGCTTGAGTGAGAATTAAATCGACCCATTTTGCAAGTGGTTTTTCAACCGTTTGGCAAAATTCTTCACCGTTTTCTCAAAAAGTAAGTTGGAATATTGTCTCCTAAAATTGATACGAATTTTCACTTAAAGTGCCTTTTCTGCAGTGATTTATTAGTTTTTCACTTGCAGATTGAGAGTAAATTTTTAGGGGTTCTCAGAAATAGTGAGAGAGATGGATAGGACACCTATTATACAGTCAAACTTGGTGGTAATCCTCACACCATACAATTATTTTGATTGGAAGCCCAAGGAAGAATTCCAAATTTGAAGGAAAGGTCGATACAACTTGACGATGGGGACAAAAACATAACCTACATCAGTAATTGAGAAGATAACATGGGGAAATCGAAAGGATGAAGCCACATGAATTCTTCTTGAATTGATTTCAACTTATCTATGGTTTCATGTTGCCGCATGCAAGACTCCAAACGATATTTGGACCACCTTGGAAAGTTTGTTTGGAAAGTAGGATGAGATGAGAGGTCATATGCTTAAAGTAGAGTTGAATACTTTGGATCCTAAAAGTTTTTATAATATATAGGATTTATTTACTAAGTTCAAATCTTTGATATTGAGCTTAGAAACTTGTGGTATTGATAAGTCTAAACAAGTGGACCAACTTATTCTAACAATCTTGACCAAGATAGGAACAAAATATGTTGTTTATGTTTCCACTTTCCATTCAGGAAGGTAACTCATGGGAACGAATTGGAAAATGACTACCATGGATCAATTCATTGATTAGCTCACACATGAGTAGGAAAACCTCATTTAGATGGGCCTAATCAAGGATCCCAAAGCACATGCACTCACCATGCATGATATAAAAGGATCACCCAAATAGAATGGGAAGGACAAATAGAAGGAGAAGGAGGAATATTCCAAACCCTTTAACAATTCTTCAGGTTCCAAAGACTCTTCATATTCCAAGAATAAGAATAAGGGAAAGAAGTGCACTTACTATAATAAACTGAATCATAAAGAATCCACATGCATGAAGAAACAAATTGACCTTATGGCACAGGCACTTTAGTATAACAACCTTGGAAACTTCATTCCGGAGGGAGTCAAGAAACATAAGGAAGAAGATCACGCTCCTAAGAAAGATAATCATCATGCTCTTGTTACAATTAATTCCTCATCTGATTCATGGATTAGAGATTCTGGTGCATCCCATCATATGGAAGCAGAAGAGGAAGTTTTCTCTTCTTTGGGTCCATGCTCAAGACCCCCTATTCTCATGGGGGATGATACTCCAGTAGCAGTAGTAGGAGAGGGGAGAGTGGAAMTCCATAATGACAGTTTTGAGAATGTTTTACATGTTCCAAATMTTTCTATGAATGTGMTCTTAGTTTATCAKATCATTCAGAAAGGTAAAAAGGTTGAGTTTACATCAGATTCAATTTCAGTAATTGACATGCATGAAAATTCCATCATTGCAATTGGTGAGGTGGATGGCAAGTGAAGGTTGTATAAATTCACTAAGTTTTTTGGTGATGATTCATCTTTTCTACTTACACATAAGGAGAGTAATTTGCATGCACCTCCAATGCAACATAAATATACTCTTGTGCTTCCATTAGTTTTAGACATTAGAGATGATTCCATACACTTAGATTATGTACATGGAAATAAGCAGGTAGTACAACCACATAAGAAGCTAGCATCGAAGCTTCAATAGATTCCAAAGAGGGAACAATTCTCACTTTAGGAAGTAGGTGTTCTTGTAGGGAATCCATTGGATTCGAGGAGGAATCAATATCATCATGAGGATCCTTCTCATGTACCTTCATCTTCTGAACATGTGATGCCCATGAATTGCTATATGGTTCAATATTCTGATCCGCATCTCTAGAGTGAGGTTGTGGAAAATCCATTATGGAAATAATCCATGCAAAAGGAGTATGACTCACTCCTAAAGAATCAGACTTGGAATCTGGTTCCACTTCCACCAGGAAGGAATATATTTAGGTGCAGATGGCTCCACAGGATTAAGAGGTACAAGGCTAGATAGGTTTCCAAAGGACTTCATCAGATCCATAAATATTTCTACATCTTCACAAAGAATTTCAGTGAGCAGAAGTTTCAGACTTTGCGGGATCATCTTGGAGTGAAGAACACAGTTGCATAGCAACTGCCATTTTCTTATTTTGATGCATTGTCTTTCGAGGGGGGGTTTGTTCCCATGCATTTTTCCTTCTTTCCTCATTTTTATCGAGTCTTCATTATTTACATTGTACATGAGTACCTAATATGTCCTAATAGTCGGGACTCATTTTTTACTCCATAGTGATGTTCATGGGGGGTGTTGGAGAAATTTTTATTTTTGGCAGACTAGTTCAGTGGGAGCTAACTGACTAGTTATATTTTACAATTTCTATTTTAGATCATCAATGTTATGTTATTATGAAAGAATGCATTCTTCTAATATGGAATGTCATGTTCTATATATGAGTTTATTCCACTTATTCATTGTATCATATTTATCATCATCTATGTATCAATCATCATCTCATTGGAGTAATGTGAATATATTTTCCCATTCTTCCATATTGAATCTTTCTTCCTTTCTCGATAATCTTTGTTTGTACTTTATTTAGAGAGATCTTATGAGAAGGTTTCGATGAAACATTGACAATCCCGATCTCAAATAAATCATTTGATAAAATAAATCATCAATTCACGTTAACAGGTATTGATTCTTGATCATGGCTTGGTTTAATTGACTATAGTCAATGAAAAGCCTCCACGATACGTCCTTCTTTCTTACAAAAATTACTGGTGCACCCCACAGTGATACACTTGGATGTATAAGTCCCAAATCCAACAACACCTTCAATTACATCTTTAACTCTTGCAATTCTTGTGACGACATTCGATATGGCGTTCTTGCAATTGGTTTTGTACTAGGATTTAGATCTATAATAAATTAAAATTCTCTTTCCGGTAGTAAACCTATTATCTCTTCAGGAAAAACATCAACAAATTTTGATACTACTGGAAAGTCTTCCAATCTTTCTGCATCACCCTTTTCATTAAGTGCTAAAATAACATACAACTCACATCCTTTGCACATAATTTTCATTAATTGTAGGGAATAAATAAATCTCAACGACACTCCTTGGTTTATTCCCACAATTACTCTACTCTATCCCAAATCATCAATCAAACTTAATTGTTTCGTCTTACAGTTAAGTATCGCATCATGTGATTCTAACCAACCCATTCCAATCATAATGTCATAAGATCCCAAAATTGTGACAGTTARGTTTAAACTTGWGATGAAATCACCCAAGTTAATGTTACAATCCTTAACTTTTCCTCTAACCTTTTTCTTGGCACCAGATGTCATTTCTACATATCTAAACTCATCTTGTTCGACGTCCTTGAAMTTAATTCTTTTAAGCATTGCACTAGATATAAAACTCTCAGTAGCTCCTGGATATATCAAAACACTAAACTGCTAATCTACTATCATACCTGTTGGCACAGGGGAAAACCCAGGGTTCAACACTTCAATAATGCACCAACAAAACCCTAACTACCGACCCTTTTGGAAACACCTGCAAAGCAGGCGAAGTCTCACCTGAGGTAGAAGAAGAGGGGGTTACAGGACTCATGTGTCTGTAACCAAGTTGGGACACAGATCTGTGATTATAACACTTTGTAGAGTATTCTAGAAACACATAGAAGGTGATATGCATTAGTTCATTAGCTTCATTAACATCACAGAATAAACCCTAAGATATATTGGTGCAGTAACAATAGAGATTAATCACTTCTACCACTTAGAACATAACATTCAAGTTAGATCTAACATCCATTCTCAAGTAAAGAATTAAGAAACAACAAATCTATCTATCATATATAACAATAAGGCACTAAGCAAATAAATAACATGAATAACACAACACAAAGCACAACAAAGACACAATATATATGTGGTTCACCCCAGTGTGGGGCTACATCCACCAACAGCTTCAACTTCTTTATTATTCTTCAATCTCTTACATTCATATGCTCATGTGCACTAAGCCACAAAGCCAAGATTCATAGAGGACAGGAGATCTATGCACTGAGCACCAGATCCTCCTTCCCAAAATTAGGTCAAGGCACAGATCCAACTCCTCTATCAAGCACAAACCCTTACATACACTTTATGTTGCACAAAGCACTCAAAACTACTTGCACTTAGCTGTGCATCTATTCACACTTACATCACTTCTCCTTCTTCTACCTTACAATCTTACTCTTATTTATACTTTTACAATAAGACCTAATCATGGGTAAACCCATGGGTCGACATCCCATAACCCATTATAAAACCCTAAGGAACCCCTTGATGGATCCATAAAGCCCACAAAACAAGTGATATCTTTGATCTCAACTCTGTCTGGGTGCTCCTTCCTCGATCACTACATCGAATTCCAAAATGGTCAAACCTGACCAAGATTTCCTCAAAACTTGGTCGAGGGCCAGCAGGCCCCCAACACTCACCTGTGACTCATACCGAATCACTCAGGTCTAGGAAACATTTCTTTGAAGGCCTCAAGCTTCACTCGAGTTTCCTGGACTTGATGCTTCACCTGAGCCTCCTGCTTAGCGAGCTCTTGCATCATCTACTTTGCAACATGCCCTTCCAAGCGTTGTTTTGTTGTCACAACCACTTGGTCCAATTACAAGCCTTGTCCTTCAATATCTTCAAACACCTTGTAGGCTTCATCCTGCATAGGTTGTAGCTTCTTTGTGACTTCCATTACCCTACCTTGGATGGTAGTAATATGTTTTTGTATTGCGTGATGTTCCTGGGACCTCTTCATTCTTTCTACCGCAGTAAGTAGCTTCACTTGCGCCTGTAATGACAGTGCCTACTGTTGTGCCTACTGTAATTGTGCTTCCAATTTCCTTAACTCTGGATCTTATGTGAGGCATTCATAAGTATGCACACTTCTGTCACTCATTTGTGTGCACTCTAAAGCAAGGGCCATGATTCTTACAACTGCATTTTTAGTGGCTTCCTCCCACTGATCGCGTACTTACTGCAGAGTGCTCGGTACTGCTTGGATATCCAACTTCATTATCCTCACTTGAATATGTTGTATGGCCTCAGCAAGCTTCACCACTTGAACCTCAACTGACTCATGTTCCTCCTGTGACAAGCCTGGCACAGAGTGAAGTTATTTAGTCACCACTTCTTTGACCGCAGTCTTCTCTRCAAGTAGYTGATCCTTTTATCTCTATATCTTTGCTTTGTCCTCCTCAAGCATCACCCAAAACTCATCTCTCTCATTTTCATAGAAGGTTGCATGGTACCGCGCAACTCATAGTTTCTCTAAGACTTCCTCTTTCTCTTGTTTCAAGGCTTYTGTAGCCYTCAACTTTTCTTCTTGGACTTTCTGATGTTGAGCCTTTGTCACATCTGCAAGTCTTCTTAGTTGGGTTGGTTCATCCCCCATTTCTACAATCTTCGACGAGGAAGTCAGAGTAGGTATTGCACGGCTCAAATGAATAGCTTGTTGTATTTCTTTCAATTCCTTCTTGACTCTCTCATACAACTCCTTCTTCACTCCATATCTCTACAAGATGTCCTTAGATGCATCTTCCATGGCTCCACAGACTAGACTGATGTCATCCTCTATGAGTGTGGCCTCCATCTGGGGCTTCCTAGCATGTGTCTTCTTTATTACTGAGGATTTTTGTGGAGAAAACTTCCTCTTTTGCAGAGTTTTTGTTTCAGTGGGGGGGTCTTTCGGTGTTGTAGCTTCACCTTCTCCTTGATTTTCTCCTTCATCTCCTCCTCCTTATCTATTTACTTCATCTCCTCCTCCTAGCGATCTAGATCCATTTTCTTCTGAGGAACTATCCTCCTCATCAGTCTCTATATTCTGAACTTCCTCCTTTTTCTTCTTCTTCTTCACACTGGACTGTCCTGTATGCTCGACCTAGGTGATGAGGGGGCTTCCTATGATGTCAGCGTTGGAGAGTTTTACATCATCTATCGGTACAAGGAACTCCTCTGGCCACTCCTTCATGATCTGCTCCATGTCTTCATCTGTCATCTTGTAATAGGACTGTAACTCTTCCTTTCTCTCATCTCTGCTCATAGTGATATAGATAAAATATTGATCTGCACAGAACTTGCTATCGGTCTGTACTGGTGCAAGGTGCAGGGTGTCATGCACGGAAATGCTTCAATGGAAAACCTCAGTTGTTGATAATATGCATGGAACACAGCATTCGACTACCATTGCTTCAACATGTCATTGGTGTACCACAAGGTAGAGAACCTAGCGGTCAACGGCTCCGATGGTTCGATATCTGAGAAGGTGGATCCTTTTGACATTTTCCAAGTGACAAATGCAATCAGTATGAGCATCCAACTAAAGTTTAACTCGTATCCCTGATCCTGATCTTCACGATAGTCTTTCTCGAGCTCATTGATGAGGTAACTCACCCAATTAATTTTCATTCCCTCCACACATTTTCCTGCAAGGTCCACCATGAACTCGGTGACCTGTGTGGGGCGATTCTTTCTTACGAGATTTCCATCTATGAGCTGGAAAGCAAGGCGCACTACGCCATCCTGGATAGAGTCTACCTTGTACCCTCTCTTTCCCTTTTCGACTTCTTCATAATCCTCCTTGATGCGTTGTGTCAGGGATCGATCTGAAGCCTTCCTTGGGTAAAACTACTGAGGGTCATGTCCCTACATGCTCAATCCTATAATCAAGTGGATCAACACCAGATCCACAGTAATTTATCAATCGAGCCATAGGTATCTACCATGGTAGCACGACAAAAGGATCTTAACAAAAGCGTTAACCTTCTGGTGACGGCCAAAATGGGGAATCTTCATCACATTTAGTATCATGGAATACACCAACTCCTTAATCCATGGCTGGGAGACCAGGCGAGGCTTCTTCCCATTGATCTTCATCAAGTATCTGTGGGGTGTGAGCATTGCATATTTCTTTTTGTCGTTGAGATTGAAATCATTGTTCTTCAGTAGTAGGATCTATCCCAACTGACTCTCGACTACGCATATTCCCTTCAGGATGTACGTGGTGACCAAAATGTATTCATAGTCAAGTGGGATGTTGTCACGGTTAACCACGTAAACCAACAGTGGAATATACTCTGGTAAGATCAATGGGATCTTCTTCACATTAGCCAGATCACCTCGATGCTTACTTTGATGCTTAGTTGTAGGGTTAATATGGCCAGAACGCAGTCCAGTCGAAGGGGAAGCCTACAGTCCCCTAGTTAACGATGCTTGTACACTTTCAGGCATAACTCTATTAGCCATGAACTTCTTAAGAACCTCCTCGACAAACTTCTCTAACTCAGTGAGATCGCCTGACATTCTCACTGTGAAATAGACAAGTCGAGGTAGGTGAACGGATAAGAGCGGTAGACAAACATACAACAATGTCTTAGTTTTTGATAACACAGATCGACATAGAATCAATTCTCTATTAGCACTATTAATCATGGGTGGTAAAAATTCATCCCGATGCAGTGTCCGACGGACTAAATAAGCGAGCATCATAACAGATTCCTTCAACGGGCAGAAATGCTTCCATCAATGCAAATTTGTCCATTATGGCATGGTCTCAACGTCCCAAACGTGGTCTATCCTCCCATAAATGTGTTTCCTAGTTGTTCTTGAACTTCTTTCTAACGGTCGGGGCACCTCCAATGGTCATATAGCTTTGCTAGGGCAAAGTCCCATTCTGCGCATTCTTGTTGTTCCGGCGACATTCAAATCCTGTGAACCTGCCTCCTGCAAGGTTCCAGTTTGTGAAGTCCTCCATCTGTTCTCTGTAACATCCTGTAGCTTTTCCAACTTAGCTTTCTTATTACTGATATTCCTTGCCTTCTTCCCTGTAATCTGATTCTCTCTAACTATTTTTGGATTCCTCTTTCCATTSTTATTCTTATCTTCTCCTAGCGTAGTKACTTCACATTGTTGATGTGCTTCCAAGGGGTTTGAAGTTAATATCCCTTCTCTTATTAATTATAGGGTGGATATTCTTATTTCTTGCATGGATAGGTCCTTCAAACCTTCTTGCAYTCTTTCAACCTCAACAACTAATTCTCTTKCCTTCTATTKCTTCAACTTATCCTCTCATTCTTCTATCAATTGATCTATTTTTCTAGCTATGAAATCCCTTAGTTCTTTCTTTTTATTTTCTATAGCTTCTTCCTCTGCTTTCCTTCTGATCTGATCTTTCTCAGTCCAAGTCTTTCCTAACAAAAGTGGGAAAGGGGATTTTTTCTCAACAAGCTTAATGACTTCAAATTCCTCTTCAGTCGATGTTCCATGGATGATAATAGGTACATTAGTAACCCTTCCACACAGTGTTATCATCTTTCCTTTAAAAAATCCTATCCTTCCCAATGAAGGTACCATAGAAGACTTTCCCAAAATTTCCCAAGTGTCTTATGTCATAATATTTACTTGTGTTTATTGATCCAAGACATAGGCTATGTTGAAGTCTCATATTCTTGTACTCATGCATTTTTTTTCTTTCAGGATCTCTGGTAAACTGACATCTTTGTGATCATTCATTGTTTCTTTTAACTATGGTAACATAGTCTAAGCTTTATTTGATTCTTTCTCTTTATGATTCTCTAACATACCCTTAGTCTCTTGATATTTTTCTTGTCTCATGTTCATCCTTTCAACTTTAGTAATCATCCTTGGACAATCCTCAACTTCATGACCAACAATTTTACAACAAAGACAAATAGGACTGGTATCAGGGCATTCCTTGGCAAGATGTCCCAGCCTTCTGCAGTTATAACACAGTGTCAATCCTCTTTTTCTTCTATACATTCCCCAACCTCTCCTGTACTGCACACTAGAATCATAGCGCTGGACCTACAATCTGCAAAAACTCTTTCTAGGTTCCTGCATCCACTTTTTAGTCCAAAAATTCTTTCTATGCATAGGAATAACATATCTTTCTTCTTTTCTATTATCTTTACTTAGATCAAATCTTTCTTCCAACTGCACCCTATTTTTTAGAATAGGAAAGAATCTATTAAACATACCTAAATTCATGCTTTCGAAACACAAATTGTCACTTATCTTACTCTATCAAAGCACAAAGATTTACCTCTTTTCTCCATATTGGGTTTCTTTCTTAGCACAAAGATTCGCAAGTCAAGTAGAGTATTGTGCACTACAAAAATAGATATACACACAAATCTTCTCTTTTCTTTACTTCAGTTCTTTACTTCAGTTCCTAGCAATCACAGTTTCAGGTCCCAGCAACAGAGCCATTTGTTGGCACAGGGGCATACCCAGGATTCAATGCTTCGACAACGAACCAACAAAACCCTAAATATCAACCCTTTCGGAAACACCTTCAAAGCAGACGAAGTCTCACCTGAGGTAGAAGTGGGGGGGGGGATTACAGGACTCAGGTGTGTATAACCAATTTGGGACACAGATATGTGATTACAATACTTCGCAGAGTATTCTAGAAACACTTAGAAGGTGATATGCATTAGTTCATTAGCTTCATTAACATCACAGAATAAAACCTAATATAGATCGACGCAGTAAAAGTAGAGATTAATCACTTATTCCACTTAGCACATAGTATTCAAGTTAGATATAGCATTCATTCTCAAGAAAATCACTACGCAACAACAATCCATCTATTATATATAATAATAAGGAACTAAGAAGATAAATAACATGAATAATACAACACAGAGCACACCAAAGACAAAAGATATACGTGGTTCACCCCAGTGTGGGGCTACATCCACCAACTACTTTTTCTTCTTTATTATTATTCAATCTCTTACAGTCATCTACTCCTCTGCACTAAGACACAAAGCCAATCTTCGTAGAGGATAGAAGATCTGTGCACTGAGCAATAAATCCTCCTTCCCAAAATTAGGTCAAGGCACAGAGCCAACTCCTCTATCGATAACAAAGCCTTACATACACTTTATGTTGCACAAAGCACTTGGAACTACTTGCACTTAGCCTCACAGATATTCACACTTACATCACTTCTCACTCTTTTACCTTACAATCTTACTCTTATTTATACTTTTACAATAAGGCCTAATCATGGGTAAACCCATGGGTCGACATCCCATAACCCATTACAAAACCCTAAGGAACCCCTTTCTAGGTCCATAAAGCCCACAAAATAAGTGATATCGATGATCTTATCTCCACCTGGGATCTCCTTCCTCGATCACTGTGTCGAAGTCCAAAAAGTAGTCAAACCTGACTAAGATTTCTTCAAAACTTGGTCGAGGGCCAAAAATACCTGAAGTATCAATCACTGTAGACCGATGCTCGACCTGGCATTTATTCATTGTTGCAAGAATCCTATGGACCTTTCCCAAATCTCCCATTGTCATTTGTCCTACTGATCTGACATCTCTTTCCTTCTCAATAGAACAATCTCTCTGATAGTGAGGATCTCCACAAGTCCAACATCCGTTCTTAGGTCTGGTGCTCCTAGTTCCAGAGGAATAATGTACTGGTCTAGGGTTTTGAGGCCCTGATCGATTCTATGGAAAAATTATAGACTGTTGGTGTTGTTGAGGACAACGTTGTTGTTTTTATGGTTTTTCTCTATACAGAGTCCTCTGAATAGTAGTATGTCTACGTGGTGTAGAAAATATAGGTCCTTTGGATGTATCACAATGCCTAGAAGTTTGTCTAACAGGTGTCATTTGTTGCAGCGCTCTCTTTGGGGTATGTCTTGTTTGTCTAAAAGGAGTCCTAATCATCTGGATGTTATGAGAAGAACAAAATGAATACAGATTATTAAAATATGCTTCACATAGAATAACAAAGATACAATAAAATTTGTTTTCTATTCAGTAAGGAAATAAGATGAAACTGTAAAATGCAGCAAAAAATAAGCTTGATGGAATGGTGGTGGCTTATCTCTAAGAAGAGATGTGATAGTTGTGATCATTCGCAAGAAGATGATTAAAATGAGGCTCTGAAGGCATTTTTACAATAAACTTGAATGTCAAAAACCCTAGACATCCAAAAACCTAACCCTGGGAGATGAAGCACCAAAAGTGATGTGGGCCCCATTTGGGTAAGTTAGTATATCAACTTCCTGGGGTCGTAAATTTTGCATACGATCTTCGTTTTAGGCGCATGATATCTCTTTGGAAAGGTCTATCCGAGGAATCATTTCTGACTATGGTGATCCCTAAAAACGTTGTTTAGAGCCTCAAAATGGCCCCACAAGTTAAAGACCCAAAAACCAGGAAAACAAAACTGCCAAACTGGAAAACTACCAAAATGAACTAGTTGGAATAGGTGGGAGGCCACCGACATCCTTCTAGATCAATCCTCCCCCCTTAGGAAGCAATGGTCTCCATTGTGTTGAGCTCCCCCATCAGATGAGGAAATTTCTGCTAAATTTGGCCCCGGGTGAGCCACTTGCCTGGGTGCAGGAGCTTCCCTGCTTTGACAACTCGATAAAGCTGGATCCTTTGTTGTTGGGTGCCCTTGATCTATGTGTCCACAATCTGATCACTATATTCCTACCGCAGTCATGGTTCATCTATGTTGGTGTAAAATGCTCTGCTATCTCTGAGGTGTCCAATAATGGTGGGAAATATGGGTGAAGGAGAGACACGTTGAAGACTGGGTGTAGGGCAAGGAAAGGGGGAATGTTGAGC
>JASDQU011312576.1:0-15054 GCA_032191745.1 Picea mariana
TCCTCATGTGGTTAATCCACATCTTGAGACACATCTTTGGGAACCAACAATTCCTCTTCTACATGCAAGTCTAGCTCCCTCTCAAGAGACAACCGCATGGCTTTCCCCTCATCGAATTTTATATCCCGTTGCATAACAGTCATCTTACTGTTAGGAAAATACACACGATAATTATGGGGTGTTTCTGTGTACCCCACAAATATCCCAACTTCAGCAGTCAGTTCTAGCTTCTTCCTGGAATCCTTGGTCACATGCACATAAACAGATGAGCCAAAAAATTCAAAATGAGAAACATTAGGTTTCTTACCAGTGAAAGCTTCTTTAGGTGTACTCATGCCAAGTATTCTACAAGGACAACGATTTTGCACATAAACTGCAGTATTGCATGCTTCTACCCACAAATGTATTGGTAGGCCCTGATCATGCAACATCGCTCGTGCAACACCCACGATCGTTCTGTTCTTTCTCTCCGTGACCCCATTTTACTGTGGGTTATGAGGCGCTATGAGTTCTCTTCCAATTCCTTCTTTTCTGCAGAAGTCTTTGAATTCATTAGAGATGTATTCTCCACCATTATCGCTCCTTAGAGACTTCACTTGCTTCCCCGACTCTTTCTCCACCAATGCTTTAAACTCTTAGAACTTTGAGAATGTTTGATCCTTCTTCTGCATGAAGAATATCCAACATTTACGAGAAAAGTCATCAACAAAAATAACATAATACCTATGTTTTGTTGTTGAAACAACCGAGAATGGTCCACACACGTCTGTGTGAATTCTCTCCAGGATCACCGAAGCACGGTTCTCCTTTTCATGAAAATTGGACTTTACATACTTCCCCAGGGTGCACCTCTTTCACTAATCTAACTAAGCAAGTGTTTCCCTTGGAATTCCAGTAGATATTTGTTTCATGATCTTCAAAACTCCATGATGAAGATGGCCCAATCACCTGTGCCATAATTCGCCCTCATCCCGGCTCACCACTTTTTTTGCCTTGCCCATCATGGCACCGTAGCCATCTACCTATATCATGTAGAGATTCTTAACTCAAATCCCTATATTCTTGACTTGACCCGTTGCTTTATGTCGCAGGTAGGATTTTCCACCACTGCAAGTAACGTCATAGCCTTTGTCCTCCAACATTGTGACTGAGACCAGGTTTTTCTTCAGACCTGGAACATGCATGACATTTTTCAATTGAAATGGTTTACCTGAATCCCTCTGAAAGGTAATGGTACCAATACTAGTTGCATTGTATCATCCATCGTCACCCATATCAATATGGATTCTGATATGTTTCTCCTCCAAGTCACTGAAAGACTCTTTATTTCCCGTCATGTGGTAGGAAGCACCACTATCCAAATACCACACCAATCCCGATGCACTTGATGCCATGCATGCGATCAAAGAGAAGTCAAGTTCAAATTGTGAGACAAGAGACTCACCAATTGCAGCTCCAACAACCGTCTTGTTCTTCCTCTTCTACGGATAGTTCGTAGCAAGATGCCCATGTTCGTGACAGTGAAAACACTTCACTTTGGACAAATCCAGCTTCTTAACTTTGGACTCGGATTTTGAATGGAATTTCTTCTCTTTCCCTTTCCTTTCCTTGGCATTCAAAGCACAATCCTCTTCATCATCATGCTTTGATGAATATCCATCTCTGGTGTTCCGCCTGAACTCCTCTTACACTATATCCGACCATAGTCGTTACCAATCTGGCAATTTTTCCCTTCCATTGACATATTCTTGATAACTGTGCCAACTCTTGGGAAGTCCTAGGAGAGACAATCTCACCAAATCATCAGCAAGGATTGTTATTCCCACACTTCCAATCTCATCCCGACATTGGACAGACTTCGTGAGATATTTTGGAATGGAGTCGCCCTTCTCCATCTTGATCTTCCTGAGTTTATCTTTGAGCGCCAATTTCCTATGGTCGTTGTTGTTTTGGAACAGATCCGTCAAAACCTTCCACATTGCATGTGGTGTGGTTTTCCCATGGAGACTTGAGACAATATGGTCTCGTACTCCCTCCAACAGAATCCTCCTCGCCTTTGCCACTTTCTTTTTCCATGCATCAAGATTTGCAGTATTTGTCGCATCCAGCTTAGGAACATCTTTGCCAATGTATTCCTTCAAGCCATTGTCTTCAAGTACTGCCTCCATCCTGTCCTTCTAAGAAATGTAGTTCGAGCTTCCCTCAAGTGCATACTCCAACCTCAAGCCATTGAAAGCCATTTCGATCTTGAATCAACTGTCGCACCAAGAAATTCCTTCTGCAAATTCGAATTTTATCCAACCACAAACTCAACTGATGCAATCCCTCTTTCCCTGGGAGGTTTGCACCTGACCAGTTACTAGCCCGAGGGAAGTTCGCACCACCTATGTATAGCCTGCGAACCTTATGAGAGAGTTTTCTCTATAATGTATTGTGGGGTGAGGGAAGTTCGCACCTCTCTTTTGAGCAGGGTGCGAGATTTTCTACTCCTAGAAATGTGTGATTTTTCAGTACTAAGGTTCGCACCTGCCAGAGACGGACCTGCAAAAATACTATTATTTTCACACCTCACTTACGTAGCTCTGTGGCTCTGATACCATGTAGAAATTTCAATACACTTAATGTATTTCCTACAATTCTCCTGATCTAACAATTATATGCCATTGTTAAATACAAAATCGCTTCTACTAATATTCTTGCAGAAATTAAACCACGATCACAAAGTGAAATATCAAGAACACATAACACAGAAGTTTTTCCAGAAAAGAGTAAAGATAAAAACCCCACTATCATATATTATGTATATCATGGATCATGAAACAATCTCATGCAAAACTCTAATCCAAGAGCTCTCAGTACAATACAATCGTCTCACTCTATCATACAAAAACTCATCAAATACATGTGCCAATTCTCTGTGTCCAGACAACCTGCCTCCTCTGCACAATCCCTGCAATTAGAATTATCACAATGAATTCGAATTGCCTAGTTTTCACATGCTCATGAGCATATCCACTACATGTGTGATTGCATGAGTGCACTTCACTCAAATCACAACTAATAGCCAAACTGTCCCTTTCACCTGTTATCTCAACTAGGTCTCCACTGGATCTAGCATGCATGTAGTTAACTGTGGCGAATCTTCAATTGCATGTGAGTTCACTGATTTGAATTAAATAATAATTAATTCACTGAACTCTCATTAGTGTAAGTTCAGTTACAACTAGTACAACTGGGCTTAACTCACTTAATTGAGTTAAACTATTTCACAACTCTCATAACTACACTTATAACTCTGTTACAACTTCAAGTCACCTCCATGTCTTACCAACCAAGCTTTGAACTCAAATTTCCCATAGTTAATTGATTTTCCATTTCAGTTAATTATTTCAAGTAATTATGAGATAATAGATTAATATTTATTGTCCAATTTATTTAAGGAAAAAGTAAATTAGACGCACGTTTCTTGTTGACTTTTCAACAGCACCAGTGGAGCAGTGTTCTACTTGGGTGAGTGTTTAGTATCTTGGCTAAGAAAGAAACAATCATCAGTATCTTTATCTATAGTCGAAGCATAGTATATTGTAGCAGTAGCATGTTGTACATAGGTTATATGGATGAAACAGACTCCGACAGATATACAGGTTGAGTATGATGAGCCCATTCCAATCTATTGTGATAATGCAAGTGCCATCAATATCTCAAAGAACCCCGTGATGCACTCCAAGACGGAGAACATTCCAATCAAGTATCACTTTCTACGAGAACAGGTTGCAGAGAAGAACATCATATTTGAATATGTGGGCACAAAAGAACAAGTGGCAGACATATTTACAAAACCGCTTCAATGGGAAGCCTTTGAGTATCTTTGCCAGAGACTCAGAGTAATTTCTACTCCAAAATGAATGTTTTTGAATTCTTATATTATATGCCTTAGGTTTACATGAGGAAGCACCATAAAGAGGATAGTTCAGGTTGAGAGATCAGTTTCAGGAAGAGTTCAGTCATGTGAGTATCCCCATGGACAGTTCAATTAGGGGGAGCAGGCCCAGATGGAAAGATACATTTTCCATTGATGACAAAGGGGGGGAGATTTATCAGATGCAGGCTTAGAAAAAAAGCACAGAGGCATGGTTCCAGGGGGAGTGAGGGTCACAGAGGGAGCATGAGTGATATGACATCAATATTGCATCAGAGTGTTTCCATCAATGCTAAAGGGGAAGACTGTTGATTATTTGGGTTGGTTGTCATTGATGTCAACCCTTGAAGAAAGTCTGGTAGCGAATTTCGGTAGCACAAAGGTTTGGGTAATGGACCCAAGTTTGTTTGATGTATAATGGTATTATTTTTAATATATTTGAAGGTAATAATATTCTATATGTATAGTACATGTCATGCCATTTCCGGTGGTATGTGGAACGTCACATAACTCCTCACGGTTAGAGAGTTATGGCCATGTGAAGTTGAAGAACCCTCATGAGTCATCTAGAAGCCCCAAAAGGTCAAAGTAGTCAAAGTGGTTGCAAACAAGAAATTATTAAATAATAAAGTGAAGTGATGAGTGTACTATAAGTCAAAGTGGATACAAAAGAAATTATTTAAATGATAAAGTTAATGGAGAAATTACTAAGTGGACAAGTGGTTAGAAGTGGGTTAGCCCTAAAATAAGGAAAGTGGTTTAAGATGATTAGAAGGTAAATAATAAAGTGAAGTGATGAGTGTACTAAAAGTCAATGTTGATACAAAAGAAATTATTTAAATAATAAAGTTAATGGAGAAATTATTAAGTGGACAAGTGGTTAGAAGTGGGTTAGCCCTAAAATAAGGAAAGTGGGTTAAGATGGTTAGAAGGTAACCCCTTGAGGAAGCTATATAAAAATATAAATAAGAGGCAAGGGTCTTTCATTCAAAACACACTTGAATATCATTGAATATTTATTTTTGTGAAAGGTTATTTGGGCAGGTATTATTGATAGAGAAAAATTGCAGCAGAAAAAGTGCGGCAGAAAAATTGCAGCAAAAAAAGTGCGGCAAGAAAACTGCGACGGAAAAAGTGTGGAAGAAAAAGTGCGGAAAGAAAAGTGTGGCAGAAAAAGTGCGGTAGAAAAATCGCAGCAGGAAAAGTGCGACAGGAAAAGTACGGCATAAAAACCGCAGTAGAAAAAGTGCGACAGAAAAATCGCGACAGTGGATTCACGACAACAAAACCGCGGCAACAGAACGCTACAAGAAGAAAAAAAAAGGTATGGTTCTCATATGTGTAGTGTTGAATTTATGAATCAAGTTGAGGGTTTGCCTTGTAAATATGTTGGATGCCCTCTTGGGAGTTTATGGCTTGTTGTAGAGTTGATCTGAGGTAGATCTACTGAAGTTTAATATTGGTTCATGTTTGAAGGATTTTGGTTGAGGTATGTTGTTGAAGGTATTGGTACAGATAGAGGTTGTATAACAGTGAGGTTCTATCACATGGTTTGAGGTATAGACTTGTGGTATAGTGTTTGAGGTATATGTGACCAAATCAGATTTGAATNNNTGATGAGGGCTTTTGGTTGAGGTACATGTTGGGTACATGGTTGAGACAAGTAGTTGATAAGTTGGCACATACATGAGGTGTATAGTTGATGATGTTGGTACATATTGATGAGTCATAGTTTATGTTTATTTGATGCATGATTGGCACATATTTGGTGCATGGTTGATGCACTCATTGATGGTACAGATTGAGGTACAAATTGATGCATGGTTGATGAACTTGTTTATGGTACAGGTTGATTACATGTTGTTTGGTACATGTTGTTACAGGTTGGTTGGCTGCAGGTCATTGGTACAAGTTGTTACAGTGGTATATCTCATAGTGATAGTGTGACAGTGGTTCCATCATTCTACTTCTACATCAGGGTGGTTGGACGGGGCAATGACAGGTAGTTGTAGCCACCTTCTGGTTGTAGCCGGAGAACATAGGGGGTTGTAGCCTCCTTCTAGTTGTAGCCAGAGAATTGGGGACTTGGAGCTTCCTTCAAGTTGTAGCCTGAGAAACTAGGGGGTTGGAGCCTCTTTCCAGTTGCAGCTGGAAAACAAAGGAAGTTGGTGCTTCCAATGAATGTAATTCTTAAAGACATATAAGAAAAATCATTCTATGGTTTTCTCCCGCTTTGGGTTTCCACGTAAAACACCGGTGTACTGTATATGTGTGTGATTGCTCATTTTTTCATTATTTATTTACTCTGCAACTATTGAATAATAATGCAACATTGATATAACTCTTGCACTTTATGATGAAAAAAGATTAAATTACTTTATCACTGATTCACCCCCTCTCAGTATTTGAACATTCAAGTCATATCTTGATGCACACTATGCATAACCATATTTACTACTAAATTTAATATAGTAAATTATACATATACTTTTTATTAGAATAAAATACTTTCTATTAGAATAAAATAAAGCACTCCATATATCAACATGATTCATACATTCAAACCATATCTTATCATATTAGTGTACACTATGAATTACATATTTAATATATGATTCATACATTCAAACCATATCTTATCATATTAGTGTACACTATGAATTACATATTTAATATGATAAATACTTTAGTGTACACTATGAATTACATATTTAATATGATAAATACTTATTGTGTTACCATCTCAATGTCAAATTATATATGTACTTTCAATTGGAATAAAGTAAACCACTCCATAAATCCTTGGAAATCATACATCTCAATGTCAAATTGTACATGTACTTTCAATTGGAGTAATCCTTGTACTGTGTTAGCATCTCAATGTCAAATTATATATATACTTTCAATTGGGTTAAAGTAAACCACTCCATAAGTCCTTGAAAATCAACATGGGTCATACATTCTACTCTATTTTAGTGTACAATATGAATTACATATTAACATCTAATACAAATTAATTATATATATATATATATATATATATATATATGAGAGATAAACAATTTATGAGCATTTTATTCATAAACTATATAATTACATTCATAAATGTGTAATTGTGTTTCAATTCATAATTATGTATATGTACTTATCTTTAAAATGTTATATTTATTATATTTATAAATGAACTAATTTAATAAATAGATAAATTCATTTTTATTTTATTTAATAGAAATTTTGTGAAAAATTATAATTTTATTTGATTATTTGAATTGCAACTATAAATTTTATTTTTAAATTTTTTACCTATTTTAAAATAATAAAAATAGTAAAACAACAAGAGCAGAGAATAATTTAATTACATTTAAATCAACAAATTGAAACACATGTAGCATAGTCATTGTAATGCATCATGTAGAGAATTTTCCGATAACTATTGATGCAAACTCTTTTGCGAAGAGATTGTCTAAATTGTATGCATAAAATAACTTAGAAACAATAGTGCAATACTACAAGAATTACAATAAACTATATAGTCACGATATTTAGGAATTGTCATAATTAGCTCTAAAACATCAATTGTCACTACAAGTTATACATTGAAAAAATTGTACTTTGAAATAATCTAAACTACTCCCTAATTCATAAATATTGAAAAAATTATGCTTGAAATAATCTAAACTACTCTTAGTTCATAAATATAATCTAGTGTTGCATATTAATAAAATCCATTTAGGATCCGTGACAAGTGACAAGTGATTGTGAACCAAAACTAAAAGTAATAAGGTTGTATGGCAGCGTATACCTGTCGCTATGTAGTTATAATAAAATAAAATTTATACATATATCTACTAGCTTTGTTGTTATAGACTTTATATCCCCCACCACATCTGTAACAAGACGGGTAGGTAAATGACAAATCGTAGCTATCTTTCCATGTGTGGTTGCATATACATGCGTTGTCGTGCTATACAGAAAGCATACATTTATTGTGTGTCTAGAGAAATGTGAACCTACATATATGATAAGATGCGTTCTTTCAGGCCTGCAGGGGTGTAGACCGATTGGCAAGTGCCGTGTAAATGGAAGGAAATGTGTAAAAAGAGGTCTCAATGTCGATTCTCACCCCAATTTACTCGGAGGGCGTGCTTGCGAGCTGTACGTTCCTCCCTAGGGGTTATAAGGCAGTCGGTAGGATTCAACCCCATGTCATGCGAGTATGATACTGCCATTGTTACTCATTCCCCTAGTTACAAAAAAAAAAGATTTGTTCTTTCACATACACCCTTCTTCCCGTCTGACCATTAAATAGAATTTGACAACCACCTTTCACTACAAATTTTGAATAAATTATTTCCATTCAAAGATAATTTGCTATGGCATCTCAGATATGTAGTATGTTTCTTGTGTGTTACAAATAAAGATAAGAAAAAATGAGTTGATCACATGAAGTAATAATCCTTCAGAAATGGCATGGTAATATTGAATACTATTTCCATATTATATTCCCAGCCAGAATGCACAATATATACACCTGCGTTGTCTGAAATAACAAATTAAATCTCATAAAAGTGAATACCCAATAAGCTATAACACAGTAAAACCTGAAAATATTTTAAAACAACGCAACCATGAATCCATGCCAATATTTTGAAACCGCGCTTGTAAAAATATAATATACAGAAATTTCTAACATGGAAGTAGTGTTATAGAATTCTATTTCAACTATCTAATTATTATGCGAAGAAACTTGTAATATCTTTGAAGCTTCATCTTTGAAGGTCTTGTACACTGTGCAAGAACTCTTTTATACAATTCAGAAAAATCCATTCTTCAATCTGGATAAAGTACAACAAAATTAAATAAAATCTGGAAAGAGCGTAACCTGCCAATAATCCAATGGATGAATGATTTCAGTCAGAATTAGCCACTGAACGCCATAACCCACAATTCCTAAACTCATTCCAATGCCAAGAACAACCCACATTCGCAGAAATGCACATGCCAATCCAGAAACCCACAAACACTTAAGCACAAAAACTTGAGGGATAAATTAAACTAAATCATTGTAACCATGCAAAACAATATTATCAATGTCATTAACCTTGAGACATACTTGATTTGCTCTGGATGGCCAAACAAAAATTGTAATATTCGACACATTTGCAATTCATTATGTAAATTGAGACACAAGTAAGCTCACTTCTTCTACATACACTCTCATTATCAACATCACGAAAGAGAATTTGAATTTAGATACAATGGCACTGAATGCATAACCTCGTCTTTGTTTTCTCTCCAAATAACCATTGAAACAATGAACAAACCTAAGCACTGGATAAATTTAAGAGTCGATCATCTTGTAGAGCTTGTTACATAACCTGCAATAGTGGGATCCTTAAAAATGCTTTGACGTAATTTGTACCACGTTTGGGTAGTATCCGCAACAAAAGTTTTCGTTGGTTGAATATAAATTATGGATAGACACACACAAAACCTCCAGGAAATCTATCCGAACTATCCAAACATGACATTTTTGTATCATCAAATATTTACACTGAGCATTTTGTTATTAATCCCTAACAGCCTGATGCAGGCATATAAAATTTTGGTCTAGTACTCTTTAAAACTGGATTTGTTAACCATTAGACAAAGGACTAGACAACAAATTTTGTAAAGTAGGTTGTACAAATGCCAGTCCTCTCTGTGAATCTACAAAGCTGGCCAATTGATCTCCACCCAACAAAAAATTGAGAGAATAAACGCCTATCGACCAAAAAATCAGTAATAATACCATATCGGAAAAATAAAAAGACAAGAAGTGCAAGTGAAAAATGTGTTGGACTAACAACAACACCTATGGGAATTGATCTAGTGGACTAACAACCAGGCTGGGAACATGGGACTAACTGCCTACTCAAGGTGATGTTGTTGGTTTGGAAGTTTACTAACACCTATGGGTTTTAGTGTAATGGAAAACCTTAACATAGTATCAGAACCTTGGCCTAGATTCAATTCCCCTAGTTACGTAGGAGGAGGTGTCGGACTAACCACATCACCTCTGAGAATTGATATGATCTTGTGGACTAACCAATCAATGTGATGTTGTTACCAGAATAATACCATCTCAAAGAGAGAAATTAATCTATTTCTTTGTTTCTTTACCTTAAGCATGACACATATTCCCCTCTTTCGATAAGTGATCTTGAATATTTTTTATATATGTTGTTTGAAGTAATTGATCAGTTGCATGGAGCCATATCTTAACTTTCCTATGCGAAGGTGTCATCACTCACCTAACTGAACTCTGCTTGGGTGAGGCCTTTCTATTTATTATAGAACATTCTAAATAAATAATAAAAAATCTCACTATGAATTGCTTGAGATAAGTGATATGAAAAATAATGTCAGTTGCAATTTGGTGCAAGTGTGTACATTCCATTTAATAGAAATACAATGCTCCATTTTGCCCAAAAAGCTAGAGGCGTTGCCTTCAGCCCTTTTCAGTTGGGTAACTGTAGAGCAAGTTTCATGATTATTAATTTTACTCGTTGTAATTTAAAGTTGGAACATTAAAAAAAATGCAAACTACACTGGGCTTGAAAGCATAAATCGATAGTCCCCAAAATTTTCATGTAGCAGGAGAATTGAACCCATGACGCGGACTTCTTTGAAACCCGTAAGTGCGAGGGTTTTGAGAAGTTCGCATCCAATGTCACTGTCACTGACCATCAAAACTCTGGCACCCTGTAAGGGTTTACACAATTAATGCAAGCTCGTCGAGCATTGGAGGAAATGCCTGATCGAAATGTGGTTTCATGGAGTTCCATGATTGCAGCTTACTCCAAGCATGGTTACAGTGAAGAGGCCTTGAGACTCTTTTACCAAATGCGGCAAATAGGCATTCAGTCCGATCAGTTTGCATTTGCCACTGTTCTGCCAACTTGTGCCTTCCTGGGTGAAGAACATTGATAACCTACCAAAGGTGAAAAAAAAAACACATGGTGAAACTTAATAGTCAAACATCCAATGGACCCAAAAGCAACATCTAAGGAAGAGCTTCGTCAGAAAAAATAAAAATGGAGGGCACACAAAATACTTACAAACTACTTCCTTGCCAGAAGCCTGTTAGTCATGAACATACGAGTTCTAACTGTAACAGCTTTAGCGTTCGCCATTGTTGATGGTGCTGAGCTTCTCCTTCTCGTTCTCCTTGAATATATCATCACCTCGACTCTCTGTTGTACCTAGCTCAATGTTTGCATGTTATACCCATGTCTAGCATGGAGACCGCCAAATTTCCACTCAACAAACGGCCACAACATAAACAATGGCGACAACCAGCCTGTCAGGGAAGTTGTATAAATATAGTATTGAAAAACAAACATTTATTGTTTACAAGTATTGCTAGCATTAATTTCCAGCAGTACTCAGTTGGGGAAAAATTACCAGGAAAATGTTTTCTTTAAACTAAGATTGAGGTGCAAAATTTGGGTCGCTCTGCAATAACAGGGTCATTTGAACCACCAATCAAACTTCAAGAAAAATGCTTTAAACTAATTAAAATAAATAAATAAAATCAATTTGTAATGTTATACTTTTGATAAAGCTCAAATTTTTGTTAGTCAAACATCAACTAATAAATGGTCAACACATATCGATTGTTATATACTTATGTCTTTAACAGATATAATAAAGAGCAATAAACAAATAATAAGCCCAACACTAAAGCATAAACTCTAAGAATATCAAAATCTAAAATAAAAAAATAAAAATAAAAAAACACAAAAAAGAGCACATTAAAAAAACCCTTGAGAGCTATGTATGCATGTGTAAGAATTTTATTTTATAATTTTTTAATCAAAATCCAGAGACACGAAGTTACAAGAAGAGAACATAAAAACGCCCTTAGAGTGCTATGTATGCACAATAAAAAAGATTTATAATTTTGTTTTACACGTAACTATGCATATGGGATCAAAACTTAAAACATTAGAATTTTATACCTTTAAATAATAATAATAAATTATAAAATAATATATGTGATTAAAACCACTTTTTCGATCTCGAGTATGAATTAGCATGGTTTCTCTTTGGCAAACCAAACCAATAATCTTGAGTACTCTTACATTAAAAAAAAAAAATTATTACATAATCAAACAAGTTATTATATAATCTGAGTAATCTTGAGTACTTGTATATTTTTCTTTTTCTTAAAAAGTATATAATAATAATAATAATCTATTTTTAAAGTTATAGTTAAGTTAATATATCAAATTGGTGTATGAGACCTCTTTATTTGTGGGACAATTTTGTCCAGCGATTTTACTGGTAAAGTCTATGAAGGTATACATACCCTACCTCCCTGTGGATTTGAACTTGTGATCTCTTAAGAGGAAACACATGTTCTTAACCATTAGACCTACTCACACTGTAATCAAAATAGTACATGTTAGAGAAATCATTAAAAAAATATCTTAAAAAACCTATTAAAAATTATACAGTAAATTAATCTAACAAGTCAGATTACAGAGCAATGAACCCTACCTAAACATTAGTTATTAGATATGAGACACATGTGACATGTTTGAATATATGAATGTTAGTGCCTCTAATGCATGGATTAATAAACACAGTTTCAATTTTTCAATGTGTGTTGTTGTTTTCATGTTACTTTTCAAGGAGCAAGTTTTCAACACATGAAAACAATCAATCACTATGAATTTGTGAATTTACCTGAGTGTTAAGATTGAATTTTACCTTTTAGAAATTACTATATCAAATATATCAATATATCAACTCCCTCGTACTAAACTATGAAAAGACTCTCTCTTAATATAATAAGTGAATATAATATAAATATGTTTTCACATTTTTTCTATGAAAAGACTTTCTCTCAATATAATATAATAAGTGGATATAATATAAATATGTTTTTACATTTTTTTTTCAGAAAAAATTACACATTATATTTATGATAATATAATCCTTTTACAAGACTGCCTCATTACTAGAATTGTAAAAATTGACAATTCTAGACTTACATTATAATCAATGTCTTCACACGAGACTATATCTACCTAGTCAATAAAACAACTAGACATCTTTTCCACTAGGATCCTAGAACCAAAATGTTACATAGAAGACTCTACCGTCTTGAAATTAACCCATATCAAAATATTACCAAATCAAAAAGTCATTTCAGAAGTCACCAAACTATGCTCAAAACCATATGATACAAGATTACAACTTGAGAATAGTAACAGGACCCTCATGTTCACCAAACCATTTGTTATATGATATATGACCCATTGAAAAGTTCAATGCTAATTTTGACTGTTCATCAACCACAATATTATTCTCTCGATAAATATGAACAAAAAAAATAGACTTGAAAGAAGGCAATAAATCCATAATTCTATTTTTCCAACTCTCCAAATATATTTCCACGTATCCCCTTCAACACAATAATTAAATATAATATCACGTATCCCCTTCAACACAATAATTAAATATAATATAAATAACTTTTCAAATATTGGATTCCTTATAACATAAGGAGAATTAATGAAAAAAATTAAAGAAAGAAAGACAAATACTTCTCACTTAATGGAGGACTGAAGAAAGTCATGAAATTTACAGCCCATTACAAGAAATAAATCTTACTAACAAATAATTAAATTAATCAAAGAACGAGAAAAAGGGAAAGCGTCACATTCAATTACTTCGCACTGCACGTTTAAGGTGATGATGTTAATTCTATCATATGTTTCGTATGTGATTCTTATAAGAGTTTTGATGACGTTGCTCTTTTGAAATCTTTTCCATTACAAATTCTTGATCCAATTTTTTTATAATTCTTCAACTTCAACTACACTCTATGCATCTTCTGATTTTATCTTTTGCTACATCATGAATGTGGTGTTTAGTGATATATCTTTATGGAAGTTGTTCAATCCAAAGAAATAATTATAGAAATTTGAATTTGGAACCAGTGATAAGTGTAGATATATGAAGAATATGAGAATAATGATTGTTGTTTGATCATGTATTTTGTTATTTTATTTTTTATCAAGTTTATTGTTAAATAAATTAATGTTTTCACCCGATTTACTTTGAGACAAAATCATGAGCTTTGATTTATCACCTTTTTAATTAAATATAGTAAAAGCAAAATTATTTATTTGAAAATAAAAACTACGTCATAAGTTAGAGTAATCTAAATAAATAATGTTTGTTTATTTATAACCATAGTCCATGTGTTAGTGTCAAAGTGACATATGGACTCTCATGTAAAGAACCAAGTGTGGCATACTTTTTTGAGGATTAATTTTGATCTAAGGACAACTAGAGTTTGATTGTTGGAGAGGCTATCAAGTCTGGACGACAAGTCGAAGAAAGGATAGCGTGGTTCTATCCTTGGCGTATCAATGGATAGCTTCTCTAGAGTTATGGCATGGAAATGAATCCTTCAGTCGATGTTGCTACAATGCTATCGAACATGGAAGCATTAAACCTTGGATGCTTTGTAGGAAGAGAGATAGGTTGTATGGTAAAAGACCTCCTAGAAGCAACTAAAATATTCTTCATGGCCTCATAATTCGTGTATCCAGTTAAAGAATTTAAAGATGAGAATGACGATGCCAATGCAAGTGATTGTGCAGGCTCCATTCACAAGGATATTCAATAGAATATGAAATTCTGACAGTCAAGCAGCTAACGCTTCCGTCGCCATCCCCGTAGGCATCGTCGAAGCATCCTCTATCAACTTGGCTACCGATCAAAAAAACAAAACACAATCAAATCATTGTATGAAAGAGGGAAGAAAGCGATGAAAGAGCAATGCAAGGGAACACGATCGTTATTACAGAAAGAAATGACAGATCCTTCGCCAACAAAGACGAAGATGATATCCGAGATGAACTATGTGAGAGAAACTTTGAGAGTGTCTGGGTGGTAGGCCTCCTCAGGCCTCCCCACTGCAACTCTTTGGAATGGGTATGGCATGATGGCTTCCTTGAATTTTCCAGATAACGAAGACGAATGATTTTCTTCTTCAGCTCTGCGGTGGGAGCAGGAGCAGGGAGTGGTGTTTATATTGGCATTAGTGGCCTTTATTCCCAAACGAGGGCACGTCG
>JASDQU011312579.1:0-13855 GCA_032191745.1 Picea mariana
GTTCCAGATCCAGGTGGATCTGGGGAGATTGGTTTGTGTCCGCACTCAGGAATTTATCCTTGAACACTTAGGATGTTATTGGACTTGTCTCCATCCAAGAGTTTTTCCTTGTCTATTTTTCATACTTTCCATCACATATTACGCCAATATTGATTTTCAACATTCCATTATTATTTGGATTCCTCTGATTCAGCTCATGCATATTCAACTTTTGTCATGCCATATTTGATGACCTTCATTTCATGCTTCCTATTGGCACAAGGGTAGATCCAGGGTTCAACACCACAACAACACACTGACAAAACCCTAACTACCGACCCTTTCGGCAACACCTGTGAGGCAGATGAAGTCTCACCCAAGGTAGAGGTAGGGGTGGTTGCAGGGCTCAGGTGTTTGCAACCTTAGCTAGGACATAGATGTGTGATTCTAACACTTAACAAAGAACTCAATAGTTAATATTCATCAATATTCAGTCTCAGTTACAACACCGTTAAACCCTAATTATAGAGCATCACAATATTCAACCAGATCTAGCATCTAACAGCACTTAGCATGATGAAACAGATCAGATATAGTAGATTCTAGCACTAAGAACATGTATATAAATCATATCCAACATCCATCCATATTATTAAGCACCAAGCATCACAGATCATTCATATAAACTAAAGCACTAAGCAAATAAAAACATCAATTCACAAAGCATATAAACACAACATCTACGTGGTTCACCCCCACCCTGGGGCTACGTCCACCAACTCTTCTCTTCTTTATTAGTTTATTCAATCAGTTACATGCATAGAGCCTCAAAAACCCTACTCTGCAGAGTACAGGGGATCTGCGCAACTCACTAGATCCTCCTTCCTTGTAGATCTAAGCACACAACCTTCCACAGTCTCTTACAATGGCTTGCACTTAGCTTTGTAAGTCTCACATAGTATGCACCAAAGCACTTGCAACTCATGATCACACAGGTCCAACTATATCACTTAGCCATTCGTACTTATTTTCGTACTCACTACATCACCTTAGCATCTATTTATACATACAAAATAGGCCTAAGCATGGGTAAACCCATGGGACGACATTCCCATGCTCGTTACATAATCCCAAATCCCAAAAAGGGCCCTAAAAGGGGTCGAGATCCCTCGATCTATACTTCTTATTGCGCTCCACCTTCGACAGCCTATCGAAGTCCTAAAATCAGTTCAAACATGACCAAGAATCCTAAAAATTTGGTCAAGGTTCAACATGCCCCCAACACTCACCTATGACTCATCCCGAGTTACTCTGATCGGACTAGTTCTGCCTCAAAAGCCTCTAGCATAGATCGATCTGCTTCGACTTGTTGATGTGCCACGAACTCTTGTTCATTGAACTCTTGTATGACTGCTTCATTGGCAAGTCCCTCTAGGCGTTGTTCAACTGCGGTGACAAATTGCTCCAGTTCTGCTCCTTAGCCTTTGATCTCTGTGAAAAGTTGGTAAACCTTATCTTGTACAGGTTGGAGCCTTTCAGTCACTTCCATGAATTTTCTCTGGATAGTGTGGACCTATTGTTGGGTAGTGCATTTCTCCTGGGATCGCTTCATTCTTTCCACAGCTGACAGGGTCTTCAACTGCGCCTACATTGTTTCTGCTTGATACTTCATCTCTTGGAGTTGTGACTCTAGTGCCTTCAATTATGGATTCTCAATGAGTTGCTTGTATCTCTGGGCACTGCGATCAGTGAGTTTCTTACATTCCATGGAAAGGGCCTTTATTCTCTCAACTGTGCTTTGAGAAGTTGCTTCTCTTTGGTCCCTCACATCCTGCGGGGTGTTGGGAACTGTGCGAAGCTCTAAGTATGCTATTCATTGTTTTAGCTTCTAGATAGCTTCTACAAGCTTCTCTACTTGATGGGTGTCTCAATCTTCTGCTTGTGGCTCTAAGCCTATCACAGAGTAGAGGGATGTGTTGACTTCTTCTTTCACTTCGAGTTTCTCTTCGAGAAACTGTTCTTTTTCTTGTTGCATCTGTACTTTCTCTTCTTCAAACTTTTCTTGGAGAGAAAAATTCTCCTACTCTGAAACTCTGTGTTGTTCTACGAGTACGCCTTGCACTTACTTCAAGGCCCAAGTGGCTTGTTCTATTTCTTATTGACAAAGGTGAGCTTCGACCGCATCAACTAGTCGGTGGAGTTGGGCTGGCTCATCTCCCAACTCTGGTTCTCTTGATGGCAGGGCACAGTGGAGACTGCACGACTGGATTGAAGGGCCTATTGTACCCCTCAGAGTTCGACCTCAATTTTATCATACATTTCCTCATGCTTGGATTCTTATTTATCCACAATTTCCAGTGAAGCATCGTTTAGAAATGCGACAATGAAGTCAAAATCATTGGCAATAAGCACAGTATTCATCTTGGTCATGGTGGCTTTCGATTTATTCCAAGAAGAAGGTTTTAGGGGAGAAACCTTCCTTTTTTTAGGGGATCAACCTCGTCTTTGGGCGGTGTTACTTTTCCTCACTTCTGTTCATCTCCCATTCTGTTTAGTTATTCTACTTCGTCATCACCCCCTCGATCAGGTGATATTGAAGTAGTCTTTCTAGAGGCACTACTTAAGTCTTGAACCTCTTTGGTCTTTTTCATTCTGTTGGTCCCAGGTGTATCATGTTCTTTATGCGTGGTCTTTGGGTTGTTAGGGTCAGAAATATCTACAGGGTCTACAGGAATAAGGAGGTCTGCGGACTAGTCCTTAGTGATCTCCTTCAGGTCTTCTTCTGTGAGCTTGTAGTATGATTGAAGATGCTCCTTGTGTTCATCGACTCACGTTGTTATGTAGATGAAGTGGTGATATACGTAGAACTTCATCAGGGGTCATAACCTCTGTAGGTTGTTCAGATTCATGCGATGTTCAACTTCAATGGCTCGCTTCAGATGAAGGTAATAGGTGTGAAAAACAGTGTTTGACTGCCACTGTTTGTTCATATCACTCAAGTACCAAAGGGTAGTGAAATTCGCAGCAAGAAACTCGAATGGTTCAATATCCGGGAAGGTCGCACCTTCTAGCATCTCCCAAGAAACAAAGGTGATAAGGATCAGGATCCAGCTGAAGTGGAACTCGTAGCCCTGATCTTGTGCTTCATGGAAGTCTATCTCCAACTGATTAACTAGGTACTTCACCCAGTTCATCTGCAAGCCTTCCACACACTTCCCTGCGAGGTCAACGACAAAGCCTGTGACCTGCGTAGGTCTATTCTTCATTACTAAATTTCTGGCTATTATCTAGTAGGCTAGGCATACTACACCATTCTGGATGGAGGCTACCTTGTAGCCTTGCTTTCCTTTTCCACATCGACGTATGTATATTTTATCTTCTATGCTAGTGCACGATCTATGGCTTTTCCTGGATAGAACTCTTGTGGGTCGGATCCTTGCATACTTAATCCCGTGATCCTATGGATCAATGTCGGATCAATTGTAATATGACAGTCTATCCATAAGTAACTGCCATGGTAACATGAAATTAATAGCTTGACACAAGCATTCACTTCCTAGTTCCTTACGAAGTGTGGGATTTTCATTACATTTAGCAGGGTGGACTACGCGAGTTTCATTATCCATGGTTGGGGGATTATATTTGAGCTCTTCCCCTTCATCCTAGTCAAGTATTTATATGGGGTGAGCATACTGTAGTTCTTGCAATCTCCAAGGTTGAAGTCATTGAAATTCAACGCTGTGATCTTTTCCTGCTGCACGTGAACTGCATGTATCCCCTTCGAGAGGTACGCAATAATAATGGAGTACTCAAAATCTCTTTGCACACTATCTCGACTCACTGCGCTGGCCAGAGGTGGGATGTAATCGGGAAATATGGATGGGATTAGCTTCACATTGGCCAGGTCATCTCTGTGTTTGGTTCTCTTTTCTGTTGATGGTCGGGATGATACGGCTCCGTGAGCAGTCGATGAAGAGGCTTGCACTCCTCTCGTCGATGACGCTTGAATACTTGTGGACATTTCTCTTTCATACATTACTCTCTCAATCATTAGGTCAATGAGAACTCCTTCAAAAATTTTCTCTGTAGCGCTAATCTCGTTCGACATGTACGCTCGTGGTTGAATATATCGGGTTCGAAGAGTAATTGCTCAATGCAATAGGATGAATGGAAATAACGTGATGATCATTGTGTGAAATCAACTAGTCTACGAACTCAGATTTACGATTAGAAAAAGTGTTCTCGTTGCGTGGCATGGCGAGATAAATTGATAACTTGGCAATGAATCTCTTGCAATGGGTGAGAATCCTTCATTAACTTGATTATGTCCGTTATGGTGCAGTCCCAACGGTCTGGTGGAAAAAATTATGATCATAAATGCCTTTCTACCCGTTCAGGCTGTCGGTCTAATGGTTATACTACCCCCAACGACTATATTTCTTTGTCATGGCAAAGTGCCATGTGACGCAATTCCGATATCCTGACAAAGTCCCTATTTTGCAAATTTTCCTTCTGTGAAGTTCCCTCTGGAACCTTCTGTAACTTTTCAATTTTAGCTCTCTTCTTACATAGTTTTCTAGCCTTCTTTCTGGTGAGATTCATCTCGGAATTACTTTTTCCATTCTGATTCTTACCTTCTTCTGGTAGAGTAACTTCTTGTTGGTGAGATTCTTTCCTAGAAGTCAGGGGTAATACTTCATCTGTATCTGGAATAGGTACTTCACTCTTCTACAAATATTTTAGTGTTCTTCCTACTTCGACATCCAAGTCTCTGGTCTTAATTAGCTTTTATCGGTTCTCCTATTCTTCAATCAAGTGTGTGATCCTCCTAGTCATGAAATATTTTAACTCTTGCTTCTTCTGCTCTAAGATTTCTTCTTCTTTCCTTTTGGCCTGATCTCCTTCAATCCAAGGTTTTCCTAGTAACATATCAAATGGAGTGTTGTTTTCAATAAATTTGACAACTTCAAATTCTTCCTTTGTCGAAGTTCCATTGGCATTCATAGATATCTGGGTGAGATTTCCACATAGGTTTATCAGCTTTCCTATAAATAACCATATTCCTCCCAATGAAGGAATCATAGCAGGCTACCCTAAAAGTTCCCAAGTTCTTTTTGTCATGATATTCACCCGTGTTTCCTCATCCAGAACACAGTCAATGTTGAATTCTCCTATTCTTACTTCAATGCATTCTTTTTCTTTGAAGATCTATGATAAGTTGATATGTCAGTGGTCATTCAGGGTTTCCTTCATCTGTAGCAATACTTTTTCTGATTCTTTCTGGGGTTCTTTCATAATCTCAGTTGCCTGACCTTTCTTGTGGTCTTGTCTCATATTCATCCTTTCAACCTTAGCAATCATTCTAGGGAAATCCAAAACTTCATGGTCCATAGCTTTATAAGAGAGGCAACTAGGTCTTCTTCCAGGGCATTCCTTAGCCAATGTCCACATTTTCTGCAACTGTAACAAAGGGTTAATCCTCTCTTTCTCTTAAATGACACCCAACCTTTCCTGTACTGTGTACCAGGATCATGGTAGCTAACCTGAAAAAAATTCTTTCTAGGATCCTACATCCATTTGTTAGTCCAAACATTCTCTCTATGCATAGATATAACATATCTTTCACTATTCTTATAAGATCTACTCATATCAAATCTTCTTTCATCTATCAGTGCCCTAGTTTTTAAGCTAGGACAAATCTTGTTAAACATACCTAGATCCATACTTTAGAAAAAACAAATTCCACTATCTTATCTTTAGCAGAGAACAAAGCTTCCAGATCTAAATATTTTCATTATTCTTACATTTGTTAGAGCACAGAGCTTGCAGATCTTACCTCTTTTCTTTAGATCTGAACCTTCTTGGCACAGAGCTTCACAGATCAAGTAGAATACTATGCACTAGNCATAGTTTCAGGTCAGATCTTCGCACAAAGCTTCTTTTCCTTAGTTCCCAACAATCACAGTTTCAGGTCCCGACAATGAAACCATTTGTTGGCACATGGGCAGACCCAGGGTTCAACGCTACAACAGTGCACCAACAAAACCCTAACTAACGACCCTTTCGGCAACACTTGCAAGGAAGATGAAGTCTCACCCGAGGTAGAGGCATGGGTGGTTGCAAGACTCATGTGTCTGCAACCTTATCTAGGACACAAATATGTGATTCTAACACTTAATAGAGCACTCAGTAGTTAACATTCATCAATATTCAGTCTCAGTTACAGCACAGTTAAACCCTAATTATAGAGCATTGTAGTATTCAACCAGATCTAGCATCTAGCATCACTTAGCATGATGAAACAGATTAGATCTAGCAGATTCAAGCACTAAGCACATGTATATAAGTCATATCCAACATCCATCCATATTATTAAGCACCAAGCATCACAGATCATTCATCTATACTAAAGCACTAAGCAAATAAACACATAAACACATCAATACATTGCACAAATCATAGAAACACAACATGTACATGGTTCACCCCCACCCTAGGGCTACGTCCACCAAATCTTCTCTTCTTTATTAGCTTCTTCAATTAGTTACATTCACAAACCCTCAAAAACCCTACTCCACATAGGACACAGGATCTGTGCAACTCGCTAGATCCTCCTTCCTCGAGTAGATCTAAGCACACAACCTTCCACAGTCTCTTACAATGTCTTGCACTTATCTCTGCAAGTCTCACATAGTATGCACCAAATCACTTGCAACTCTTGATCACACAGATCCAACTCTAGCACTTATCCATTCGTACTTACTTTCATACTCACTACATCAGCTTAGCATCTATTTGTACATACAAAATAGGCCTAAGCATGGGTAAACCCATGGGCTGAGATTTCCATTCCTGTTACATAATCCAAAATCCCAAAAAGGGGCTGAGATCCCATGATCTCTGCTTCATCTTGCGCTCTGCCTTTGATAGCATGTCGAAGTCCCAAAATTAGGTCAAACATGACCAAGAATCCTCAAAACTTGGTCAAGGGACAACACTTCCACTGCGCATTCTGATAGTAATAATGGAGGTGCTATATCCAATATGTAGGGTTGATCCTTGGAGATGTCACATTTTATCTCCAAACTCTTTCATATTCCATAAAACCTTCCTTCCTTATTCCCATTCTTTGCATCTCCATATGAACTTATGGTTCATGCATTATCATGTATTGCAGATGGCTTTCTCCACCTAGAATTCACATTTGATGTGAAAATATTGTCACCTTGACTATCTTCCCCAAACAAGAATTCCATTTGGGGTTTCCATGCTACTTATCGAAACCAACATCTAATCCAATGACTTCTAAAAAATATCAGATGTAGAATAAAGAATTTTCCCTAACCTTCTTCCTTCTTTATTCTATTTGAAGACATCTCTAGCACTTTTTATGTTTTAATGTAACAATTACATCTGGAATCCTCTTTTCAATACATTTCCAATCACGACTTCCTTGCTCAATTTTGATTCTTGAGCAGAAATCTATGATCCTTTAAAACTTGAGCTTCTTCTCTGATGCACTTCTTGTGCAACGATCTGTTTTGTTTGAGCTAATGGCTCTTAGATCTTTGTTGGACCCTATCATAAAGTTCCCAGGTCTTTAGTATTCTTTTGACGCAGGTTCGAACCAGACGAAACCCACCTACTTCCTTCCTAACCCCTTTTCCCTTCTTTAACACAGTTTTTGGGCACTAGCCCCCATTTTCCTTGAGCCCTTAATTTGCATGAGACCATGGATATGACCAAGTGCTAATAGTTGGGTGCTTATATGGAGCCTTGAAACTTCAGGGCTCCGGAGCCTTGGAGGTTTCCTTTTCCGCACATCACAAACATCACAGAACCTTGAACTGGTGAATTTACAAAGGACGATGGATATAGAGTCCACATTCTCTGTTAATATCTACGGTGGATAGGAGCTTCGGTACTCTGGGCTTCGACGAATTTCAAGCTCATCACAATAATCTCCCAGAGTGTCGAATTGGCAAACTCACAAAGAGGGGTGGATCAACGATCCACGGCTTCTCAACAACTGACAGTTTGGATTTATTGCAGAACTCTGGGCTTTGGGGTTTCTTCCTCCCATTCCATCAGAAGCCATTTCTTCCAGAGTTTCAAGTCTCCCGACTTCACGACCTAGTGCCATGCATCCACTGGGTCCCACGGTTTTCATGATTGAACTAAAAGATACCGAAAATTCACATCAAACTTTATACTTTTCCAATTGCGGGGACATGGTTTGGTGGTTTTGAAGCAACCCATTGATTGTTTGGCAAATTTCCCTACGCTGACACGTACCCCTCCTAAGAAACCATGGCTTGGATTGCGGGACCTCCTTGTAGAATTAACTATCGTGCAACTTGGGTCCCCATAATGCCTCTTGTTCATCGATCTTGATGTATCGTGATCAAATCCAGTGTGGTCTTTCCATATATTTACCTTTAACTATGTTATGTAACCTCAGGGCCCCACTAACCATGCTCATATGGAGTGCCACATGGCAGAATACTAACGGTTGACATGTGGCCCAATCATATGGGTGACATGTGTCATGTTCCAAATGGTATTTCAATCTTCCACAGGTTTGAAACCCACTGACATGTGGCACACAACCCATGTTTCCATGTCAATCCAAGTGACGTCAGTAGGCCACGTCACTTTGGGACTTCGGGGGATTTCACCTTAGCATACTCCATTTCTCCCGAACGACGAATTCCCGAACAATCTGATCCTCTGACACACGTCTCCTTCAACGAACGGTTTGTATTGTCTTCGGACTTCGGGACTTCGGAGCTTCATCTTTGGAACTTCAGGAGTTTCCACTCTATTCACACCTTGTTTCTCTCGAATGTCATATTCCTGAACAAGCTAACTTTCAGACATGTGTTCCTTGTTTGGATCGACGGACAGGAAATACATGAAGTCACTCTGTCTTCTCTATACTTGACCAAGAGTTGTGACCTCAGCTTAACATTTGGGTGCTTATCTCACTTTGCAAGATTTCCAGTCATGCCTTAAGGAACCGTGAATATCAACGACCATGAGTGATTGTGGAAAATCAACTTTCTCACGCTTTAATTTCCTTCCCGATATCCTGTTGGAAGCAATAGTATAATTCGTATTTTTACAAGCTGCCTACACAGAGTCTTTAAATTCTTGTTACTCATCATGACCATTCTCACTAAATGACACTTGTCACTTGTCACTTGTCACCTCTTACACATTTTCCTTTCAATTTTGTTTTCATGACTGTAAGCATGAAAACTCACAGCTGGAATTGACACTATGTTTTGATTTTTGATTAAGGAAAACTATTCATATGGTCTATTATCGAATTGTCGTCTTTTGCTATGAACATGATTGTTTTTCTTGTTTATAACCCCTTGGTCTTAAACGTGCCTTGGTTACATAAGTATAAAACCTCCACTCATTTAGTATTTGATTAATATCAATGGGGTTTTGATTCATAAAACTTTTAATGGTTCAATGTTTATTTGATACATTTATCTTTGTAATCAAGTCATGGATGTGTGTACTATGGTTTTCCACTGTTTTGATCCTTATGCATACCAATATGACAAGGTGTCATCGTAAGTACTGTGATATTATTGCTCTATATGGCCTCAAGCTTCACGATCTCATTCCCACGCATGGTGATTAGTGTTTCTTCCTACCATTTCAAACTATCTTTGCATTGTTTTGTGGAAACTTGGGTGTATGACTCTGTGTTTTCTTATCAAACCCTACCTCTGATTTCGGTGTTGTTTCTCCTCTGTTCACCATGGCTCTAGTGGTGAGCATTGAGCCCAATGGCATCCAAACCTTGTTATCTTATGACAACGCCATAGACGACTTAGAAAGGAACGGATGGCATTTGTTTATTGAAAAGTTTAAGGGTTTCAATCTGAGAGTTGCTCAAGAGTTCACGTTGACATTCGACGGTTGTAGAGAAAAGATAGGTGACGTGCAGCTAGAGGTGACTGAAGAATTTTTAAGCCTAGCTATAGGTTTACCAGCTATCTGCCAAAAGTGGTTTAAGAACGCAAAATTCAAAGAGGTTCCTTGGTCATTGATGTTCACCTCAAGGAAAATTAATAGTTGTGACCGAGGTATGCATGTCTCGTCTTTAAAACCTAGATGGCATGATCTGTTAGCTATTGTGAAATAGTTTATTATGTGTGAAGGGAGATTTGGGTTGGTTTTCTTGTATCACCTGCGATTGCTTATGAGATTCATTGATTTCTGATTGAACATGCCCTACTTTTTGCTTAGAAGTCTATACAAGATGGGAAAGCGGTTTAAGAGGCAGAATTCTGATTCTAGTTTATTCCATCATGGTTTAATCAAAATCATCATTGTGCATCAGTTGCAATTAAACAACGATTGTTGGGATGCTTTTCTGTTACGAAATGGCTTTGGTAATACTGAGTTGGGACAGGTTGACAAGCCTGTTATCACAGAAACCCTTGTGAAACCTATCATCTCTCCTCCTTCGCTCATGCCTTGTGATCCTATCTCTAATTTCGAACCCTCAACCTACCCTGATTCTACTCAACCCGACACTCAACCGGATTCATATCCTAAGAGTTGTACCAAGACTATTAAAAAACCCACAGGGAAAAAGCTTAAGGGAAGCATCTATGTTAATTATAAGAACAAAAGGGTCGCTTGTTGGATTTCATGATGTGCTCGAAACAAGCCCAAGCCCTATGCATACAAAAAAAATAAAATTGAGGTAAGTGAGGATTCAGATTCAGAAATTGAAAGGTTCTTGGCCGAAGAGTATCCATATTCATATGGACTTTTCCCTGACAGACCCTACGATTATGTTACCAACCTGCCACCATGTCTAAAGGACGATCCTGATTTTCCTGGTATCAAGTTCTGTGAAAAACCTACCTTCCACTTGGATGATGCTCCAATCGTTAACGATATCAATGCCAATGCACAGTCTCTACAATCTCATTGTAATGAATGTCGATCCTGGATCGATAGGTATTATGCAGATGTGCCTTTGCTATAGTCCAGGCTTAAATCTCTGAAAGACCAAGTGGATTCATTAACAAATGAGAATAGCAAATTCCAATCCATAGCTCAAGCAAAGGACAAACACCTAAAAACTACAGAGTCTGCTATTTTTAAGAACATGGAAGCAACGACAACAATAGTAAACTCTAAGATTACTTGATTTGTTTTAATCCCTTAATTTGAGGTATGATCTCTTTCAAAGTTTAGTATGATTCTGTCTTTCTCAATTTAAGATACACGATTTGTTTGCATAGATTACTTTTTAGTTTGTTTTGTTTGATTGAATAAAATATGATTCTAGTTATAATTATAACTAGCTACAGAATCGTGAGATTATGTAGCTAGTTAGAAAAATTCGAATTGCTTGTCTTGATAATTGAAAACATACCTAAAATTTCCCCATTTTTGTTTGTTAACAAGAACCCATGATTTCTAAGGATATTTGAAGCACTGTTGGGATCTCTCAGCCATACCATCTTTATGTTTTTAGTAAATAGACTAGGCTGTTAGTTCTTTTTTTATATCAAGTAAAATCTGGGAGGTTGCATCCCCCACATTTTTGGAACAGATTTGATGTTATCTACAGGAAACATTTTGTTCCTAAACCTATATAAGCATGTTATGTTGTAAACATGAGACCATCTCTACCTGGGGCAAGACTATGGTTTTTTTTATTTACAGACTTGAATGAAATATAATATTGGTTACAGCTTTAGCTTTTCCATATTGTGGTTTTATTCAAGTTATGATTGTTTCAATTTGTAATTAAGTTATGATTGCTTTCGCTGTTGTGCTTTACTACAGATTGGTATGATAAAAATTTATATGTTATCCATGTCTTATGTTCCAGATTTTACATACAGTAATCGTTCTGTTCAAACTCGAGATTAAGAGATTTATCTTCATCATTTGTTGAACATTTATACACAAGTTTTCACAACAAGATTTATCTTAATGTGGCTACTTGTGAAATTATAAGATTGTTGTTACTATATCACTTATATGTTCTATCATTCAGATTCAATCATTACTGTTTCATGTTTATGAGAATCATTTGTAGAATCTATTGCGGGTTTGCCTCATCAGATAGGGAGATTGGATGCTATACACAGGACAAATATGGGATGCGATAATAGGTCAGTTTGTTAGTTTTATTTCATTAGTTTAATGAATACAGAAATTTCCTGCAGTCTAAACATATTCTACTATTTGTTATCTCTGTTTTCAATTAGACAGTATGGTATTTCAATTCTAGAATATAAATAGATTAAATAATAATTTCACTATTGCTTAACATAATCAAAAATCAATTTATATTCGATTTTCGCGTGTTTAGATTAAAATTCATATTGTGTACATGTTATATATATATTAGAAATAAAGTCATTTGCATATATTATACGTATAATAAGTAGACTTATGTTATAAATATTAGTTAGTAAACTGTAAATAAATATTAGATCTGTATATAGTTTTCAGCGAGTGTTATTCATCAAGTTATTTTATCTTCTTTAATTTTGTTTTTCACTTTATTAGGACTTAGATCGGCCAATGGAGACGCTAAACCCATCGAAGTGGATTAATCCAAATGGCTTGGGTGAAGTAGAACACCCCGGACCGGATTCACTCCTCTAGTTGACGAGCGGTGAATTTCTCCCGTCAACAAATGGCACTAGAAGGAGGGCTTGAAAACTATTAATGGCACGAGGAGGTCGTAAGACTCCTCCACCACCTACCCGCTCACCTATAGTGACTAAAATTTATTCAGATGAAAACATTGTCCCTCAAACCACAACCACATCAAACGATGATCTACGGATCATAGTTGAACCAGTAACTCCAAATCCTATAGGTGGTGACAGACAAGAGATTGTTCGGCAATCCCTCATAAGAACACACAGTTCCTTCACCCGTTTAAGACAACCAAACTGACCTTTGAAACAACCATTAGACTTCTCTAATATCAGAGAACAAATTGGAGGCACTGAACTTACTTTAAACCCTACAGATCCAATCCTCACTCCTGTAGCAGGAGGATCTGGCATACCACCATGACCACCTCCTTCATCTCCTTCTTCTTCTGGAGTAGAATCCTATGACGAAGATAGTTCCTCCTCTCAGCCTTCAACACCACCCACACCTATG
Source organism: Picea mariana (assembly GCA_032191745.1). Classification (NCBI taxonomy): domain Eukaryota; kingdom Viridiplantae; phylum Streptophyta; class Pinopsida; order Pinales; family Pinaceae; genus Picea; species Picea mariana. The sequence goes on from JASDQU011312579.1 coordinate 13,150, forward strand.
GAAAACCAAAACAATCCTGCCAGACCTTGGCTCGACCAAGATGTGGTGGCCATACCCGGCCCTAAACATCCTTTACCAAAACACCCGAAGAAATGGCTCCCTAAATTTGACCCGGACTCTAAACAGATCGTTGAAGATCACATCAAAAAGTTTATGTTAGCCATTAGAATCCATAGTGTTGAGAACGAAGACATAGTCTGTATATTGTTTCCCTACACCTTTGAGGGTAATGCCTCTACCTGGTACTTTTCCCAACAACCCCACACCATCGTGTCATGGGAGAAATTTGAATCTTGTTTCCTTGAGAAGTTCAGAGACGACTGTTAGAAAAACAGGACCGTGGAGCAATAACATAAAGCAAATGCAGAAACAAAACACAGAAGACACACAATACAAGAGAGACATAGATTTACGTGGTTCACCCAGTGTGGGCTACGTCCACTAGAGAAATTGCCAAGTCCTTCCTTTATTATTATCCAACAAATGAAGGGATACAAACTACAACAAAAACTATTGTAACTTCTTCTTCTTTCTCTCATAGTCTCCTCTCTCAGAATACAATATTCACCATCAACCATAGCTGCAATACATTTCCCTCATAAAAGAGGGTTGCCTTCTAGGGAAAAAAACCCTAACATAATCTCTACCGTTAGATCTGCGACCTTATAATGAATGGTCCAGATTTACAATGAAATTACAATATACT
>JASDQU011312579.1:13955-27133 GCA_032191745.1 Picea mariana
TTCCCACAATTCCAGCACTCTATCTTTCCAAGTCTGGATTTGGATCTGCCCTTCCTAGAATTTCCGCGGTTTCCTAAGCCCTTTCCTCTATCCTTTTGTCTTCCCCTGTTTCCCATGTTCAATGCATTTCCTGATGTCTCACCTATGCTTTTCCATCGCATTTCCTCACTAAGGATAACACCAACAACATCATCAAATTTTAAACTATTTGAACCAGAGACAAAGTTACTTATAGCCATGACCAAGCCATTTCAGCTTTTTGGCAATGAGCACAAGATTAGAAGAGCCCTAACCTCATCATCAAAGTCCACTTTTACAGAACTTAGTTGATTAGTAACCATATTAAATTCATTTAAATGATCTGCAACAGACCCACCTTCTAAAATCTTCATATTAAATAATCTCTTCATTAGAAATACCTTATTTGACGCCGAGGGTTTTTCATACAATTTGTCCAACGCATCCATCAAACCCTTCGTTGTATTTTCTTTCAAAATATTGAAAGCCACCGATGCTGCCAGGCTCAGCCGTATCGTTCCTAGAGCCTTTCTATCAAGGATCTTCCATTATTCGTCCTTCATGGCCACTGGCTTCTTTGCTACTCCACTCAATGGTAGGAATATATCCTTCTGATATAAATATTCTTCCATCTGCATAATCCATAACTGGTAGTTTTGGCTGTTAAATTTCTTGACCCTAAACTTTCCATCTTCCGGCATTGCTCCCACTCGAACTAGGAACCCTCTTCTCCTGCGATTTACCTTATGCTCTGATACCAGTTGTTAGAAAAATAGGACTGTAGAGAAATAAAATAAAACAAATGTAGAAACAAAACACAGAAGACACACAATACAAGAGAGACACAGATTTATGTGGTTCACCCAGTGTGAGCTACGTCCACCAAAGAAATTGCCAGGTCCTTCCTTTATTATTATCCAGCAAATGAAGGGATACAACCTACAACAAAACCTGTTGTAACTTCCTCTTCTTTCTCTCACAGTCTCCTCTCTCAGAATACAATATTCACTATTAACCATAGCTGCAACACATTTCCCTCATAAAAGAGGGTTGCCTTCTAGGGAAAAAAACCCTAACATAATCTCTACCGTTAGATCTGTGACCTTATAATGAACGGTCCAGATTTACAATGAAATTACAATATACTTTTATAAGGCAATTTTTGCTTCGGGGGCTTCACCCCTGAACCCCCGCTGGGGGCCCGCTTGCCCCCAGACCCCCCAGCCGGGGGGATAGCCCCCCCGGACCCTGCAGAGGGGGTACCCCCCCTCTACACTCCCCCGCGTGGAAGAGTGTACATACTTATGGGGTGTAAATACTTCATGGGGTATAAAAACGGCTAAAAGTAAAAGACCTATAAATCAGGAAGATAATCAGGCTCCACAACCAACAACGACAAGTCTCCTGAAGTTCTATTCATGGAGATTTCTAGTTTAAGAATGAACCCCAAAGAAAATATCAAAGACTTTAATCAAAGCTTCTTGACACTAAAGAACCGAATCCCTACCTATTCGATGCCTGCCGAGAATCTTATTATCGCATATTATACAAAAGCCTTACATCAAAACATAGCTATTTGGGTAAAGAGATCCAAGAAATCCACGTTGTTAGAATCCTTCGAAGAGGCCAGTCAGATCGAGAAAGACATCCTTAGTTTAAAAGACACTGCTATCAATGAGACAGAGACTAGCTCATCGTCCAAAAATAAAATCGAAATCCTCCCTAGACCTTCCCAAAACAAAGCTCAACCTGAAAGCTCTGATTTAGAAAATTTACAGAAAGTCATTCAAAAACTCTCCAATCAAGTTATAGATTTGAAAAGGACAGCTAAAGAAGCTTCTTCGAGCAAAGGGCCTTACAAACCCCCTTTTAGGAATCCTTTTCCCACCAACCGACCTAATTCAAATACTGAAGGCCTAAATCTAGAAAGCCTGCAATTTGCTATTCAAACAATTCTAGAAGCACACGATAACTTGGTGCCTCCTGAGATCCCTGAAGAAGTAGCTGAACAAGAGACAGTAGAAGAAGATGAATCCTCTCTGAACATTTTTGGACATTTTTCGGACAACATTTTTCAAGCTAATTTTGAAACAGTGCATCCTTACAATACTAGGAGCAAGACAACAAATAAGCCTTCTTCTGAAATCACTACGACTTTACCTCCAAAACAGTCTAAATCAACTGAGACTAAAAAAAATTCAGTAAACCCAAGTTTAGATTATGATTTGGTTGAATATTTAAAGAATCTTAGGGCTAACATTTCTGTTTATGAATTATTAAAATTCCCTTTTCTTCTGCAAAAAATGCTACAAAATATTGTAGAGAACAGCAAAAATGGCAATCCGAGCAGTAACAAAGGTGTTCAAAACAAACCCAAAGTTCCTCAGAAGGCCTTTGCCAAAACCACATCCTATCCTCACGATAAAAGAGACCTTCCTGTAAATAATGTAATGAATGTAGATAAGCCAGTTTCAGAGACTGCGAGTAAAAAGCAACAAACTTCCACTGTTAATACTCGCAGAAATGTCCCTCCATTTTTGTTAACTTTTGAAATTTTCAATAGGAACGTACACAACGGCATGGTAGATTCAGGTGCGTCATCTAACATAATGCCTTGGTCTATTTTTCAAAAGATTAATGCTGAAGTTCAACCATCCACCTTGAAAATTATCCAGCTTGATCAAACTAGTGTTAAAGTGATAGGCGAATTAAGAAATGTGCTTATAAGATTGTCGTCTAACCCTAAAGTTCATCAAGTGATTGATATTATTGTTGTAGATATCCCAGAAGTTTATTGTTTTTTTTTAAGCAGAGACTGTTCAGAACAACTACACGGCTATTTTGCGATGGACTAGTCTCACTTGTGGCTGCTCGAGAATAGAAAGCCCAACAAAATCAAGGTAAATTTTGAACGTTATCTAAAGTTCATGGTGACTGATTTAAATGACCCCAATGAACCATTCACTCCTTCTGTCGATTCGCCTGAAATACAGAGGATGGATACTTTTTTTGGTAATTTCATGACCGAAACTTCCATTATCACTAATCTGGAACAACATTCTGAAATTTTGACATATACGCAGACAACAACTTCTTCTCAGTGGACACATGCAACCGGCAAAAATCAAATATGGTCTCTTTACTTTGATGGGTCAAAATCCAAGGAAGGAGTTGGTGTGGGTTGCGTGCTCATTGATCCAACAGGTAACAAGACTCTGATTGCTTGCAGGTTAGAATTCGAATGTACAAACAACACAACAGAATATGAGGCACTCCTGCAAGGCCTCAGAAAAGCATTAGATATGAATGTTCAAGATTTGACTATCTTTGGTGAATTGGAAATCGTGGTTAGATAGGTAAAAAATTATATCCAATGTTTGTTTCCGCACCTTAAAAGCTATCAAACTGAGGTATGGAATTTAATGAACAAGTTCTACGCATTTAACATAAATTCTATTCCTAGATTGAATAATTCGGAAGCTGATTTGTTAGCTAACATAGCTTCAAAACTTTTTCCTTCAAAAGGCTTGTCTCTGAATACATTGTTTGTCGAACTGTTGTTCAAAACATCTGTCCCAGACAACATCACGAATTGGAGAGTCTTTGATGACGATCAATAGATTATAAGTTTTCTGCATATGGAAGAAACTTTCTAGGGTGCGGTGGTCAATGAAGGTACTCATGACAAAAATCTTCGTGACTTTACAGTAATACCAGACCCAAGATCTCCAGAATCTTCATCAGACATGGTAAATTCTATCCTGAAATATGTAGTTAGATTAGAAAAATTTTATGATCTTCATGACAGGTTCAGAAAATCAGTGAACTGTAAAATGAATAGTTCCTCTTTGACACATGAAAAGGTAAATTTGGGAACTAAAGACAACCCACAGTGCATTAATTTAGGGGTGGGGTGTTCTGAGCAAGAAAAAGTAGTGTTTATTAAGTTGTTTAAGGAATTCAAAGATGTTTTTTCCTGGACGTATGACGACCAGAAAACCTTTGATCCTAACATCATACAACACGTTATCCCCATGAAACCCCAAACCCAACCTTTTCAACAAAAGTTAAGGAAAATGCACCCAAAACTCGAACCAACAGTCAAGAAGGAATTAAATAAACTCCTGAACGCTAAGATAATTTTCCTAGTTAGGCACACACAATGGGTCTCTAATCTTGTCCCTGTCAGAAAGAAGAGTGGTGAAATCCAATTATGTGTCATTTTCTGAAATCTTAACCGAGTGTCTGATAAAGACAACTACCCTGTCCCTCCTATGAAACAGATCCTTCAATAGGTATCTGGTTCTAAAAGATTATCCTTGTTGGATGGTTTTTCAGGGTATAATAAAGTCCTAATGTCCCCTCTAGACCAACTCAAAACCACCTTCCGCACTCCATGGGGCACCTACACTTATAGAAAGATGCCCTTTGGACTCATATACATTGGTGCCACTTTCTAGAGAGCGATGGACATCGCTTTCTGAGGCTTAATCAATCAATCTGTCATAGTTTACCTAGATGACATCATTATCTTCTCAAAAAATAAAGAAGATCATATAGCTCATTTAAGATCCGTTCTACAGCAATGTCGTAAGTACGACATTTCTTTGAATCCTAAAAAATCTATCTTCGCAGTAGAACAAGGTAAGCTCCTTAGATTTATTGTATCGAGTGAAGGGATGATCATTGACCCTAAAAGAGCTCAATTCATTTAAAAACTTCCCCCTCCCTCGTCAAAAAAGTCCATGCAATCTTTCTTAGGTAAGATAAACTTTGTTAGGAGATTCATCCCTAGCTTTTCAGAAATGGTGAGACCATTACAAAACCTAATAAAAAAGGATGTACAGTACCATTGGGGACCTTTAGAAAGCCAGGCTTTCGATTCAATAAAAAAGGCCATAATAGATGCTCGTTCTCTAATGAGCCCCAACTTTTTGCAAGACTTCACCCTCTACACATTTGCCTCTAATCTCTCATATGCTGCCGTCCTAACTCAAAAGAACGCTGAAAACAACGAAGTCCCAATTGCCTTTATGAGCTCAGCCTTCAAAGGGGCAGAACTTAATTACCCAATAGTGGATCAGCAAGCCTATGTTGTCTTCAAAGAAGTAAAGCACTTTTGATCTTATCTGTTGAAATCAAGGATGAAAATCATTGTCCCTTACCTGGCTGTCAGAAATCTGTTAGTACAGAAAGAACTAGGCGAAAAAAGGGAAAACCGGGTCACATCCTTGCAAGAGTATGACATAGAAATCACCCCAGCACAAATTGTAAGAGGCCAAGGGTTATGAAAATTGGTCGCTGATTCAGTTGCAGGATAGCAAGAGGAAAATGACATGTTAAGTCCAGGACAACACTATCAAAATCAAATCTGTTGTGCACAAAACCCTGTTAGTTCCTGGTATGATGATATAAAATTTTGTCTTATACACGGATCAGCTCCCCGTCACCTTGATCGCACAAAAAGGAGAGCACTAAGATTAAAATTTACTTCTTTTCAGCTGATTAATGGTATTCCATTTCGTCAAAATTTTGATGGAGTGCTAATGTGCTGTCTTGAGAAAGATGAAGCAGAAAAAGTCTTATTGGAATTACATGCAGGAGAAGCTGGTGGGCATTTTGGTGGAGACACCACTGCCCATAAAGTATTAAGAGTAGGTTATTACTGGCCTACCCTTTTTAAAGACGCTCACGCTTTGTGTCGCAAGTGTGCAATTTGTCAAAAAGCATTCAGACAGATACAGAAATCATCTTTCCCTCTACAACCAGTTTCAGTAGACTCTCCTTTTCAACAGTGGGGTCTAGATATTGTAGGCCCAATCAATCCACCATCCTCACAGCAACATAAGTATATCATAACAGCCACAGATTACTTCACTAGGTGGTCTGAGGCTACCCCATTAAAAGCTGTAAATACCAGTTAGGTAATATCCTTCCTGAATTCAAATATGATTACCCACTTCGGTATTCCTGAATGCCTAGTATTTGACAATGCCTCTTATTTTTAGTCTCTTGAGATGAGTGATTTCACTCTAGAAAAAGGAATTAAATTAAAGTATTATGCCAACTATTACCCCCAAGGCAACGGTTTGGCAGAAATGACTAATAAAAATCTGATCAAAATTATCAAGAGAACAGTGTCTGAGAACCATAAGAATTGGCATAACGCATTGTTAAATGCAATTTGGGCTGATAGAGTAACTCCTAAAATTGTTGTGGCTAACTCACATTTATTTCTCGTTTACGGCAGAGACGTGATTCTTCCACCACATCTCCTTCTTCCATCTCTGTAGTTGGCACAGAAAGTATAGGAAGAGGACTTCCCCCCTTTGGAGAGTCGAATTAACGCTTTGTTAAAATTAGAAGAAGTAAGGGCTCAAGAAAAACAGAAATTGGATCAACATCAAATCATTGTTAAAAACTGGTTTGATTCCAATTCTTCCTCTAACAGAGATTTTGAGGTAGATGATCTTGTCCTAAAATGGGACAAACCTCATGAGGGAAAAGGAGAGCATACAAAGTTTCAGAACTTGTGGCTAGGACCATTTTTAATTGCTGAGAAGTTGGGACCTAGTTCCTTCTAATTACAAAATTTAAAGGGATAGCCAGACACCTTTCCGGTGAATGACCAAGCTCTAAAAAGTTACTTTTCCTGATGACACTCCCATGTAAATATTTTCTGTTTTGTTTGTTGTTGGTTTTTCTTTGCTGGTTTATTTTGATTTTTCCTCTTATGCTTGTTAGTCTTTCTTTTTGAAACACACATGCCTACATCATGGGTTAGTTCGGATAGAGATAACAGAAAAATTTCCCTTTAGAAATGACTGTTTAAGGTTTTTTAAACATCAATTGTGATATTTTTCTGAGTTTGCAACCATGTTAAAGATAACTTGTTGTTTGAAAAGCGTTTCTTGATTTCAATCTATAACTTAAGTTACTCACGATCATCCATAAAAATTCTTCTTACGCTATCCATGTTACTTAAGAGAACAACTCAGAGATGTCTCCCTGCTCTTGAAAGTCAGTTTTATTAACAAATTATTTCTAGATCTTAATGAAGGATAGCTAAGAAATTTCTCCAAGGTCTGTAATTTACTAAGATGTGTCCAAAATCAGGATTTTCAGCATCACCCTGCTCTATTAAATATCTTTAAAACTAAATAAACCTTCAGAGAGTTGTGGGAAGTGCTTGTAAACTCGTCGGGATACTGAATAGGTCTGCTGGCAGCGGGTAAATGCATTCATGATGCCAAGATAACTTCGTCGGGGTATTGAACAGGCCCACTGGCAGCGAAGCAATGTCAGGTATATGAAAATTCTCAGATATGGATCCTGTTTTGACCTTAAATGTCCTTCGTTCTGATCTGTAACTTCTTGGCGGGATACAGATATCAGAGTGGGTTAAATGACATCCCTGTCGAGGCTATGGACGCCTGCTGGCAGCATCGGCCCTATCAACAGTATTGAAGATTTTAACTCTAATATCGTGACTCTCTTTTGTTAGGATTGTCATCAGTTTGCATCTTTTAAAATAACAGTAATCTGAAACTGGAATGCATTTTAAATTGTTTACGATGTTTATACATCTTTTTGGTTGTTTTTGATTCAAAGTTTTTTCTGATTATCTTAATCTAAACTCGCTCATTTGGCAGAGATAACTACTTCTCCCAGCGTGTCACCAGTGTTGGAAGCAATAATATAATTTCTATTTTTACAAGCTGCCTACACAAGGTCTTTAAACTCTTGTTACTTTTCATAACCATTCTCACTAAATGACACTTGTCACTTGTCGCCTCTTACACATTTTCCTTTCGATTTTGTTTTCATGACTGTAAGCATGAAAACTCACAGCTGGAATTGACACTATGTTTTGATTTTTGATTAAGGAAAACTGTTCATATGGTCTATTATCGAATTGTCATCTTTTGCTATGAACATGATTGTTTTCCTTGTTTATAACCCATTGGTCTTAAACGTGCCTTGGTTACATAAGTATAAAACCTCCACTCATTTAGTATTTGATTAATATCAATGGGGTTTTGATTCATAAAACTTTTAATGGTTCAATGTTTATTTGATACATTTATCTTTGTAATCAAGTCATGGATGTGCGTACTATGGTTTTCAACTGTTCTGATCCTTATGCATACCAATATGCCAAGGTGTCATCATAAGTACAACATGATATTATTGCTTTGTATGGCCTTGGGCTTCACGATCTCATTCCCACGCATGGTGATTAACATTTCTGCCTACCATTTCGAACTGTCTTTGCATTGTTTTGTGGAAACTTGGGGGTATGACTCTATGTTTTCTTATCAAACCCTACCTCCGATTTTGGTGTTGTTTCTCCTCTGTTCTCCATGGATCCAGTGGTGAGGATTGATTCCAATGGCATCCAAACCTTGTTATCTTATGACAATGCCAGAGACGACTTAGAAAGGAATGACTGGCATTTGTTTATTGAAAAGTTTAAGGGTTTCAATCTGAGAGTTGCTCAAGAGTTCGTGTTGACATTTGATGGTTGCAAAGAAAATATAGGTGACGTGCAGCTGGAGGTGACTGAAGAATTTTTAAGCCTAGCTACAGGTTTACCAGTTGTCGGCCAAAAGTGGTTTAAGAATGCAAATGTCGAAGAGGTTCCCTGGTCATTGTATTTCACCTCAAGGAAAATTAATAGTTGCGACGGAGGTATGCCTGTCTCGTCTTTAAAATCTAGATGGCATGATCTGCTAGCTATTGTGAAACAGTTTATTACATGTGAAGGGAGATTTGGGTTGGTTTTCTTGCATCACCTACAATTTCTTATGAGCTTCATTGATTTCCCGCTGAACATGCCCTACTTTCTTCTTAGAAGTCTATACAAGATGGGAAAGCGGTTTAAGAGGCAGAAGTCTGATTCTAGTTTATTCCATCATGGTTTAATCAAAATCATCATTGTGCATCAGTTGCAATTAAACAACGATTGTTGGGATGCTTTTCTGTTACGAAATGGCTTTGGTAATAATGAGTTGGGACAGGTTGACAAGCCTGTTATCACAAAAACCCTTGTGAAACCTATCATCTCTCCTCCTTCGCTCATGCCCTGTGATCGTGTCTCTAATTTGAAACCCTCGACCTACCCTGATTCTACTCAACCTGACACTCAACCAGATTCGTATCCTAAGAGTTGTACCAAGACTGTTAAAAAACCCACAGGGAAAAAGATTAAGGGCAGCGTTGATGTTAATTATAAGAATAAAAGGGTTGCTGGTTGGATTTCATGATGTACAGACACAAAAAATACAAGCCCAAGCCCTGTGCAGACACAAAAAATACAATTGAGTTAAGTGAGGATTCAGATTTAGAAATTGAAAGGTTCTTGGCCGAAGAGTATCCATATTCATATGGACTTTGCCCTGACAGACCCTACGATTATGTTACCAACCTGCCACCGTGTCTAAAGGACGATTCTGATTTTCCTGGTATCAAGTTCCTTGACAAACCTACCTTCCACTTGGATGATGCTCCAATCGTTAATGATATCAGTCTCAATGCACAGTCTCTACAATCTCAGTTTAATGAATATCGATCCTGGATCGACAAGTATTATGCAGATGTGCCTTTGCTACAGTCCAGGCTTAAATCTGAAAGACCAAGTGGATTCATTAACAAATGAGAATAGAAAACTCCAATCCATAGCTCAAGCTCAAGCAAAGGAAAAACACATAAAAACTACAGGGTCTGTTATTTTTAAGAACGTGGAAGCAGCGACAACAATAGTAAGCTCTAAGATTACTTGATTTGTTTTAATCCCTTAATTTAAGGTATGATCTCTTTCAAAGTTTAGTATGATTCTGTCTTTCTCAATTTAGGATACACGATTTGTTTGCATAGATTACTTTTTAGTTTGTTTTGTTTGTTTGAATAAAATATGATTCTAGTTATAATTATAACTAGCTACAAAATCGTGAGATTCTGTAGCTAGTTAGAAAATTTTGAATTGCTTGTCTTGATAATTGAAAACATACCTAAAATTTCCCCATTTTTGTTTGTTAACAGGAACCCATGGTTTCTAAGGAGATTTGAAGCACAGTTGGGATCTCTCAGCCATACCATCTTTATGTTTTTAGTAAATAGACTAGGTTGTTAGTTGTTTTTTTATATCAAGTAAAATCTGGGAGGTTGCATCCCCCACATTTTTGGAATAGATTTGATGTTATCTACAGGAAACATTTTTTTCCTGAACCTATATAAGCATGTTATGTTGTAAACATGAGACCATCTCTGCTTGGGGCAAGACTATGGTTTTTTTTATTTACAGACTTGAATGAAATATAATACTGGTTATAGCTTTAGCTTTTCCATATTGTGGTTTTATTCAAGTTATGATTGTTTCAATTTGTAATTAAGTTATGATTGCTTTTGCTGTTGTGATTTACTACAGATTGGTATGATAAAAATTTATATGTTATCCATGTCTTATGTTCCAGATTTAACATACAGTAATCGTTATGTTCAAACTTGAGATTAAGAGATTTATCTTCATCATTTGTTGAACATTTATACACAAGTTTTCACAGCAGGATTTATCTTAATGTGGCTACTTGTGAAATTATAAGATTGTTGTTACTATATCTCTTATATGCTCTATCATTCAGATTCAATCATTACTGATTCACATTTACGAGAATCATTTGTAGGATCTGTTGCGGGTTTGCCTCATCAAACAGGGAGATTGGATGCTATACACAGGACAAATATGGGATGCGATAACAGGTCAGTTTGTTAGTTTTATTTCATTAGTTTAATGAATAAAGAAATTTCCTGTAGTCTAAACATATTCTACTATTTGTTATCTCTGTTTTCAATTAGACAGTATGGTATTTCAACTCTAGAATATAAATAGATTAAATAATAATTTCACTTTTGCTTAACATAAATAAAAATCAATTTATATTCGATTTTCGCGGGTTTAGATTAAAATTTGTATTGTGTACATGTTATATATATATTAGAAATGAAGTCATTTGTATATATTATACATATAATAAGTAGACTTATGTTATAAATATTAGTTAGTAAACTGTAAATAAATATTAGATCTGTATATAGTTTTCAGCGAGTGTTATTCATCAAGTTATTTTATCTTCTTTAGTTTTTTTTTCTCTTTCTTAGGACTTAGATCGGCCAATGGAGCTGCTAAACCCGTCGGAGTGGATTAATCCAAATGGCTTGGGTTAAGTAGACAACCCCAGACCAGATTCACTCCTCCAGTTGACGAGTGGTCAATTTCGCCCGTCAATATATCTGCAATGCGAAGATTCTCACTCGTAGTGGGATCGATATCAATCGTTGATATGTTGATCTAGCAAGATCAATGATCGTGAGGGATTACAGAGTCTCAACTTACTCTCACTTTAATTTCCTTCTCGATCTTCGCAATTGCTCCCCATCATCGATCTCCCTTCAATGAGATCTGATGGTCATGACTTAATCTTTTCTTGATCTGATGGCTCAAATTCAAACCTTGCAGTTTCAAACCCCCCATTTACTACAGTTTCTTTTCTCCATTATCTTTCTTGAATTGCTATACCTCCTGAGATTCCAAACACAGCCAAGGTGTTCTCTTGGCACTCTAGAATTCTTTGAAGTTCAATTTGTTTCCTTTTCAACAACAACTTTCTCTGATATTTTGATTCCATAACCACTTATATGGCCTAATTCAGGCTCAGTGTCGAAAACTGGTCTCTGAACATCAATTTTGTCCATTTTGACAACAATTTCGTTCCGAAACCTTGGTTCCAATGACCACTTATCCGACCCATCCAGGCTCAGTGCTTGAACCTTGTCTTTGATACCATTTTGTAACACCCCCGGCCACCAACAGGCCGGGCAACACCACTACAGGATGTCTCTCTTAACTTTGATACCCATTTGATACAAATTTGTAGCATACCCAGCCATAACCAGCTGGGCTATGCCACATAGAGATTCTTACAGAAACATCATACACATCCAAGCCACCTAGGCCAGGACATGCTACCTCATAGAAATGACAATTATCATGTGCATATATATAAACATATACATACAACATATTCTACTAATACACAGATTAATGTGGAAATAATAGTAAGCCTACACATATAGCATATACAGGCATTACTCATCAATTATAACACATGTACAAAAGTGGTACTTATCTTTTAATATAAGACCACCAACTACGTGCAAACCTTCCATGAACCTCCAAGCCATAGACCACACTACTCATCACGCTCAGCAGTGGGTCACCCTCGAGCTGGGACTAAACTCCACCAGACAAGGGATTTCTAGGCTAGGCAAGGTTAATAGGAAAGTTTCACAAAACAACAAGAAGGATCTTTTATCCCAGGATCCACTTACGCCCACAACCCACAGACCCTCATTCCCCACACATCTATTCCACCCCAGGAGGGTACACCTTCACTATTACAAGTCCATCGGCTACTACACCTCCCTTACCTTGGGCTTCAACAACAGGCTAGACCAAAAGTCTCAGAGTACTGTAGCTTCTATGGGACTCCCTCTAGGAGAACTCACTTCCCAGCAAACTCTCTCACTTGGGAGAGTTTCTCAAAGGCCTAACAACCTGCTTATTCAATTCATCTTCTATGTCAAAGGAACACGAGTGATGTCAACAATAGAAAGTCACACAGTTTAAGAGGAAGGATTCTCTCCCGAGATCCACTTACACACACTTCTCATAGACTCTCATTCCCCACATGCCTGTCCCACCCCAAGAGTATACACCTTCACTGTCACACAGTCCATCGGCTATTGCACCTCCCTTTCAGGGCTTTAGCAATAGGTCAGACCATAATTCTCAGAACTTTGTAGCAGCTACGGGACTCCCTCTAGGAGAAATCAGTTCCTCATCACACTCTCTCACCTAGAGAGAGTTTCTCATAGTCCTGACAACCTACCTCTTCAACCATGGGCATGACAACCCACTTCTTCAACCAACTTCAACTCAATTCCATCAAAGTGAGGACAATAGCAAGGCTCAATATAGCTTAGGGGATGGAAACAACCACAATTTGATAAGGCACAACATGACTCTGGAAAGTACAAATATGTTATTCTTCATAGTAAAACATAGGTCAGCTTCATGGGTTATTGGTTTCATAGGTGCGTGA
>JASDQU011312580.1:0-11471 GCA_032191745.1 Picea mariana
TATGACCTTCAAAAATGGGAATATCAAAATTAACTTGTACCTTTAAGGGAGAGTTTCTTTCAAAATGGTCACTTGATGAAGATGTGCATGTTTTTATCGGCAGACATTGAAGGATGTGTGCAAAATTCTCCATCATTTCGTCCCTCTGTCGTTCGAGAGCTTTCTCAAGCAACAGGTTAATAGAATCTTCTGCTCCATTGTTTTTCTTTTTTGTTGCCATCAAGGGTTTCTTGGGCATGCAAGAGTGATTTTCCTCAAGAGATACAAGCTCAAGACCCAACTGGCTATACTCGGACCTCGTTGGGGACATGCATTGGAAAACGATCAAGAGCAGCCTGCTCTAATACCACTGATTCGAATTATTTTCGGAATGAAATGAAAGAAGATAAATTACAATGAAATACTCATGAAAATTTCCAGAAATATAGAAATACAACAATACTTCATTTATTAATGAAAGAATTGTAAAGAGACTATAAAAATACTGAGTATAAGACTCGTTAGAATGGTGGCAGCTTAATCTCCGAGAAGAGATGTGACGGCTACGCTCATTTGCAAGAAGATGATTACAATGAGGCTCTAAAGGCCTTTTTATGATAACCAATAATTCCAAAACCCTAGACATCCAAAAACCTAACCCTAGGAGATGAAACGCCAAAAGTCATGTGGGCCTCATTTGGGTAAGTTAGTACATTAACTTCCCTGGGTCGTAACTTCTACATACGATATGCATTTTAGGCGTGTGATATCATGTTGGAAAGGTCTTTTCGAGAACTATGCATTGTTCCATCAAACTCTAACTCTGTCTATAGTTTGACTGTGGCACTCCAAAAACCATTATTTAGGGCCCCAAAAAAGTCCTAGAAGTACAAAAGATGTGCTGACATGAAAATATACAAAATAAGTCAGTTGGATTAGGTGGGAGGCCACCAGTATCCACCTGGAAGATGTGTAGGGCTCCATACATCCCTGGAAGTGTAGAACCCACAATTACAAAGAAGTACAAAAGAACACGCTAAACTAAAAACAGACAAGAGGAGCTAGTTGGAATAGGCGGGTGGCCACCAATATCTACCTGGATCAACCATTTTTCAATTAGAGTGTTGATTTTGGTGTTTTTGACCCAAAAATATGGATATTTTGTGCTAGAGTTCTTATTTTGAGGTCACGATTCTTATCAAGTCGATATATGCATTCAGAGCACATACAAGAAGATATAAATGGAACTTATGGGAGATTATCAATTCAAGTCAAGTGGTGATCCGTAAAAGAGTGACTTATAACTCACTTGCTTCACCAACACAAATACTTTGCAGAATTAACTTTGTGTTCTCTATTCTCATATTTATACACAGATATATGTCTTCAGAATGGCTACAAGATCTTTATTTTCAATGTAGTTTAGTATTGTAAAATACTCTACAATAGTATTCAATATTGATGATATGGTTGGTTCTCCAGTGTAACCTACACACAAACAACCAATTGAGAATGCCAATAAAAACAAAGACTCTACAGTTACTTTTCCTCTGAGAACTTTGTTGTGTAAATATCTAATTAAGTAAATGTTCCTCAAGAATGATTGCATGCTCTCTATCTATACATATTCATGCATTGCACATGTGGCCCCTTTATCCTTAGGTCGACCACTATTACATATACATTTACCCATTACATTTACATTTAACCCCATATATGCCCCCCTTGGGGTCATACTAGAATCTATCAAGGTGATCAAGGCTGCGAGGTTGTCATGGTTTTTCCTATCTTTAGTTTTGTAGTGGGTTGATTGATGAATTTTAGACCTCTCCCAAATGTCCAATGCTTTAGGGAAAACCAACCACTCAATGGTGTCAACTATTCTAGTGCTATTGGGTTTAGTGAATGCCAATGCAAATTCAAGAAGAAGTGATTATAAATGGTTAATGAAATGGAAGAAGAATTATGGTTAACCTCCAATTATTAGAATGAACACTACTCCTATAAGGGAAATACTATCCAATGCAAAGTTGGGTGTTTACAAGTTTAAATGTTGACTTGAATATACTTGTAACCTTTGAACTGTAAAGTTTACCGACTCTTTAAGATAAAAAGTTCCAATTCAAACTTTGAACATCATTCATCCCAACATTATTTACTACAACATTCTAGCAATTAAAATCCAATTGAATGACAAACAAGTTATGAAAACAATTTTGTTAAGAGAATTCAATGCCTATAGGGTAAATAAGCATTTAAAACCATGGAATATAATGTCATTAGCAGATTCCAATGAAAGGGTGAATGCAGTGGAAGTGTGAAGGCATTGGTAGTATGCACACAAGGTATGATAAATTACTCCATCAACCATGGCTTATATATTTTCCTCCAACAATCATATAGCTTGCTTCCTTCAAGGCTAACGTTATCCAAATTGGAATTTCCTCTTCACAATTTGATTAATACATTCCACATAAGAGAAGTCATCTCAGGCTTAAATGATCAAAATAATGGGAGGTGTTTCACTTACATTGCTTTAAGGAAAATATAATATTGCCTCATATAATTTAAATTGACACTTTCAATTACTCCATGGTTGTAAACTCATATAATATTGCCTCATATAATTTAAATTGACTCTTTCAATTACTCCATGGTTGTATACTCAAACTTGATGCATAATTGATATGGAAGGGTGAATTCATCCTAGCTAAAACGTTTTGAAAGATTCAATAATGTACAATAATTCCTGGTTATCAAACCATAACCGAGTGAGTTGATGGGGTTGTCGAGGTGTTTTTAAGCTTTTCTAGGTGTTAAGGGCTATCAAATATGGTGCATACAGTCATGGAGAAACCACCAATCTAGTGTGCTTGTGGCTTCAATAGTCACAAGGATTGACAACCAAAATTAGAAATTTTTTAGAATAATATAATAGATTAATTAGAATACAATAGTTAATTAATCGTAATCATACATTTGTGATTTTAGAAATGAATGATAAAGTGTTTTTAGGATTTTTTAATTGCTCATAAAGAAAATTAGAGAAAACACAATATTATTATTATGTTTAATGATTTCAAGAAAGCATAATAATTTTTTATATTATTATGTGTTTTCTTCTTGAAGGTCACAAGTTTTTATCATGTGTTTTTTCCTTGAAGATCACAAGTTCAAATCTAGAAAAGGATAGAGTATGTATACCTTTGTAAACGACCTCTTATCCCCAAACAAAATAATTACATACACTAATTTGATATCTGACTTGAGTATAACCTTAAAAATAAATTATTATTATAAATAAAATTTGAAAAAAAACATAATAATTTCTAGAAAATGATGCATTTAATTAGTAAATAAAAAAACACATCATTGTTTTATTTTCAATCATATATATTTCAATAAAAATATTATTATATAAACAAAGTTATTAACCTATTGAATTAATAAAACATTAAACTTAATTGTAAGGCTCGAACTTTTCTCTTTCCATGTTAAAGTGTGTTAAAAGTTATAAATCCCAATCCCTCAAGTTGAAAATTTAAAGAAAATAAAATCCAAATATTAAATAAGT
This sequence comes from Picea mariana, assembly GCA_032191745.1. Taxonomy (NCBI): domain Eukaryota; kingdom Viridiplantae; phylum Streptophyta; class Pinopsida; order Pinales; family Pinaceae; genus Picea; species Picea mariana. The sequence goes on from JASDQU011312580.1 coordinate 3,554, forward strand.
ATTATGAAAAGACAAGGTGTACAAGGCAGGCCTGCCTACCGTAATAGGGATTCAGATACCCAAGTATTTTGAAAAGACAATGTGTACGAGGCTTGCCTACTTTAGCATTGATTCTCGTACCCGCCACGTATAGCGGTTTTCAGCGTACAGTCACATTATAAAGATTCTATCTTGTTTTTCTCTCCTTAGTTTATGTTTTCTTCTCGATGCTTTTTGGAAGACCCGCTAATTATGCGCTTGATTTTTGTGCATTATTTATTTTATTTAAAAAGGGCGTGGCATGTATTATATTAGAACACGAATAAGAATAAGAATATGTTTGACCATTTGTTTATTATTTCCAAAGTAACATAATTTTAACCATTTATTTATTATCGAAATATTTTTCAAATTAAGATAAAGTTTATCTTAGTATTTGTTGACATAATTTAAATAACTTGTTCATTTTTGTTAGAATAGATAGTTTTTAGTGAATTTTGGATGGTTAATCTATTTTTGTTAGAATAGATAGTTTTTAGTGAATTTTGGATGGTTAATCTATCTTCTTATGCTTGAAGAAGATTAGTTTTTAACTATTTGGAAGCAATTTTAGGTTATATTTTATGATCAAAAGATCATTTTAGTTAGTTATTAATGTCTACTAAATATTCAATATTTTATCTGGTCATTATTGAAGTTACTAAAAAAGGGTCATGTGGTATTCAAAGGCACATAACCTTTATTCCATGAGGGTTAAATTTTTTAGATAAAACGATTCATATTTTTATTAATATATAGAAATTATAAATGTATTTTATAAAAGAAAAGGTTGTGAAACAATTATTACAAGTTATAGTTGAAAGGCATAAATTTTAATCAATTTATGTCCATGTAGGGTGAACAAATTTAAAGTGTCTTAAAGTTTCATCACATTTAAGGTAAAAAACAATAAACACATAGTCAATATGGCACTAAGCTAGAGCATGTAGACATATAAGACATTGTAGGAAACAAACTCATGTTCGAGGGGGTTGTCCTGAAGGGGTAGTCGTTTGTAGTATATTTAGGAAGGTAATATGGAGTACCCATGGAGGTACCCAATGGGAGTAATAATAGATATATGACCATGTACATATAATAGTGTGAACACAATAAAGGTGAGAATTATGTGCCTCAATAAATCTGGTAATATATTATAAAAGAAACTCTTAAATTAAAAAATAAACGAAGCATTCATATAAAATACTCAACACAATAAATAAATAAAAAACCTTGAGGTAGGGTAACAACATATATTATTCTTTATGGAAGGAATGCACTGCCAAGCAATACTTGCTTGTTACAATAACAATATTCTTCATCATGCTCCAATACATTGCTTACACTTATTTTTATAACACTTTCTAACCTCTAGGAACATTACAGAGAAGGAATATTCTCGTAGGTAGAACCTTCTAGAAAGCCTTCTCACCTTTATTGTGTTCACACTATTACATGGACCTTATTTACTGAAATTGGCCTCCATACATATTATTTCCCTTGGGTGGCTCCATAAGTACCCCATATTAACTCCCTAGATATACTACATTTTTTGCAAAGTAGCATTGTAGGAAGATTTCCATCAATCCTTACCTATGATGCCAATCTGTCCAAAATGGAACAATGCTTAACAACTTTCCATTAACAATTAAATTACTTTAGCAATTACTATAGCAATTACTACAATATTAAAAATAAACTAAAAATAAAATTTATCAAACACAAATAAATGATTGGTACATCAAAGATTGAAAAAAGTTATCTTAGTTAATTAAAAATTGCAAAGTACAACAATACACAATAGAGTACAATCACCACAAGAGCTTCTTCAAATCTCATTGTATAGAACTATGGCCCACATGCAATTTACAACACCGATGACTCACTACATAGATATACAACACTCTAGCTTGAAGTTCATCTCTCAGTAGGTTCATGTTATCTTAATAACCTTGAAAGGATTAGATGATTACAAATAAATGATTGGTACATCAAAGATTGAAAAAAGTTATCTTAGTTAATTAAAAATTGTAAAGTACAACAATACACAATAGAGTACAATCACCACAAGGGCTTCTTCAAATCTCATTGTATAGTACTATGGCCCACATGCAATTTACAACACCAATGACTCACTACATAGATATACAACACTCTAGCTTGAAGTTCATCTCTTAGTAGGTTCATGTTATGTTATTAACCTTGAAAGGATTAGATGATTACATACATATGGATATGGATGGGTAACAAAAATTGACCATGTCAATGATCAAAATTGACTAGATCCTCCACAAATTTTTGATAATTTCAATTCAATGCCCCACTATCATGTTGTCAAAGTAAACCAAATCAATGAACAAATTTGACCAAATCATGTCTTTGTGAATGACCCAATCCATACCATCACAACATTTGCTTTCATGTAATCTTTAATGCGCCAACTCAATGTGTGTGCTAATAGTGCCATGCACTAAAATTCTTTTCACTAGAACAATTAGCACACACAATATTATTTGTGTTAATGGTGAATTAGTCAAGCACATGTTTATTCTATGCTTGTACTATTAGAAAATTAACTTATGAGCATATTGATTTTCCATTAGATTTTACAATAGAAGGGTCATGTCAAATCAAGGCAAGCACTAGGGTCAAATCAAGGGCTTCTCTCAAACTGTGAAAAGATTGATATGCCTTACTCAATCGATACCCTTCTTTCTTAAGTCAATAAATGGATGAGAAATTGTCGAGAAGGTCCATATAAATCTATGGTAAAACCTACAAAGCCAAAAAATCTACAAAGCTTTGCAAGGGTCATAGGCATTAACCACTCTTGAGTGGATTGAATATTTGTATGGTCAATACAAACACCCTATGCAAGGATAATATGGCCAAGATATTCCAAATATGTCTTGGAAAAATCATATTTCGTTTCTTTGGTATCAAAATTTTATTATCCGAAAGTGTTTAGTACAAGAATTTGATGATCTATATGCTCTATGAATGTTTCATATATGAAGATGTCATCAAAGAAGATCATGATAAAATTGTGAAGATATTTAACAAAAACTTTGTTTTTTAAGACTTAAAATGTAGTAAGATCATTATTGAGGTCCAATGGGATCACTTGAAATTGGTGGTGGCCTTGATGAACCATGAATGAAGTTTTCTTTTGGCCCCAAAGTCATATAGGTAACTAATAACATTATGAACATAGATTAATTTTAAAAATAAACTAGCACCATGTCATTCATCTAGCAAATCGCCAATACAAGACATGGGGAACTAATGTTTTATAATGATTGGATTAAATGTTTTGTAATCAATATAAAAGCGATAATAGTAATTTTTTTCTTTGCCAAAAGATGACTGCAACATAAGGGATCTTACTATGAGTGATTATCCCAACATCTAGGTGTTCCTCCACATGGGTTCTAATCCAAAACCTATGAAAGTGGCCATAGAGATAGGGATGAACCACCATGGGGCCTTAACTGGGGTCAACCTCTATAACATGCTCCATACACATGATAATCAAGAATTTTGTGAGCATTTCTTTAAAGATGCCTTGTATTTTTGGAGCAAAGTAGACATGCCTAAAATATGATTTTGTTGATAATGATGTAACCCCATATAGTGAAAATGAGCCATGAATCCATAAAGGCCCTTCTTTTAACGTTTGGGCATAAATTTAGAGTCAAAAATTTGGATTCGAAAACCAAAATCCCATATTCCTTAGCAAGGGTGGTGACCCTATAGACAAGGTTGGTCTTCCATTTGTCTATCGCTCCACTTTCCCTACTGTGTTTATTTATGAATGCATGAGCATCATCATTGGTATATTTTTTAGCACCTCGAGGTAGACAAACTGCATTAAACAAAGGAGAAGTAATAAGAATATAATTCATATTATCTTGTATGAGTAGAGTTGTTTTGGTTTGTGGGTTATAGTGCTTCCAACACCAGTGTATGAGCTCTATGCAATTAAACACTTCAATACACATATCACTTGTATTCAATTGAAAACCCACAAACAATTGGGTGAAATGATTTTAAGAGTGTTTTAGTAGTTCAAAAAATGGTATTTTGAATTCTTAGTCACTTGCATAGCCTTTGTATATCCCGCAAATAAATCCTTGAACACTATGACAATGGGATTTCAATAGTGTTCAATTCTTGGGGAAAGGTTGAAGGGTCTCAATACTCTCTATTATTTAGCAACAACAACACAAGATATTGAAAGCAAGGGTTAATGTGCAGTTCTTTGTTAATTTTATCACCACTTACAGTGATTTAAAGATGTCTCGTTTCAAAAGTTAAGTTTCCATAACTTTCTATATATCTCATGTATAGGAACAATCCCTTAATCCATACTAGTCTCTTCTGAATGTCATTCCCAATAAGAGAATTCCATGTGACACATTGATGATGCAACAAGTACCTTTTATGTTGTGGGGTGCCACCTATGCTACTAGTGAGAAGACCTATTAAATATTTTCTCGTCAAATCATCCAATCAATAATTTACACGTGTCACAGGTCCCATTGTTTTCAAATCCTATAATAGATGAGAGATAAATATATACTTTCAATAAGTCTACTAAATCCACACTTGAACTCAAATTTTTATGCATTATGGTTTAAGGTGGGCCATCGAGTCAAGTGCCCGTGGTGAGGAGGGGATAAGGGGGGTTCTAATGAGTGAACAATGTAGCTCATATGTATTGGAACCTTCACAAAAAAATAAAACTTCCTAAAACAATTTGGTAGATTGAAAATGGCCATGCAATTAGGCCAAGTATTTTGCATTCCTTAGAGGCCTTCCAATGAACCCAAAAAAATTATAAAACATAGCGAATTTGAGGTAAGAACACATTCTTAAGAAGAAATGTGTGAATAAATTTGTTCAAAATACCTAAGATTTCATATCCCATTGACACCATACATGCTTTGTGTCCTCCTCACATTCCTCCTCTTGTTCACAATATGGTTTGCGAGCTAGCTAATTCTAACATCACCTCTACAAGTGCCACTCTATGATTGATCCAAACATCCTATAAAGAAACCCATTATGATGTCATTGAGGTGATTTCATAGGCCTAAGGATGCCAAGTGTCATCCCCTATGATTTTTCCCCACCATGTTGATCTTCCTCTTCTTGGTCCTATAGATCTTCCAGGCATATTATTTGTCCATATTGTTTTCATATAGTAATATGCAGCACGATCTCAAACAACTAATGGGAAACAATTCTTTTAATTGAAAATTTTTCCTTAATTATCATCCAAAGCTCCCATAAACCCCAAAAAATTTAAAATCTTCTTATCACTACATACAAAGCTAATGGGGATGGCTAGGAAGAAATGTGAACATCACTTTCAATGTGCACAAACCATAAAACCTATTCAGTATAGTTCTAGCTAACACTTGACATCTAGATGACTTGGTTATGTACTCTAATTTTCTTAAAGACCCTTCCATGTGTCATATTTTCATTGTACCACCCACTCCACATTTACACATAGCTCATGTTGGTGTCACAATGATGTGTCCTACCTAAAAGTTTCCACGTACACTTTTCACCCTGCACCACCACCTGTACATGGTTGGCCTAATAGCGTATCTTTGCTAATGCCTTCCCACATGTAATTTTTCAATTAATCCACGTGTCTCATTGGCCATCCCTTAATAACATCATGGTGGTTATGTGGTGATTGTTAAGTATGTTGCATGACATCTTACAATCAATCCATTGTATGCCAAGTTTGTGTGGGTATACGGTATAGATCCTACATGTGGAAACCCTTGATTAGTCCACTTACCTACCAATTAATGACATGCGGAAATATATCATATTGTTAGATGAGTGGATGTCATTTAAACAAAAAAATATTTATCTTCTATCATATATGGCGTGTCCTATGGATCTAAAAGTTGTATATAATTCATTTTTGGCAAATGTCCAACTTCTAGAATTGATAGGAGAATTGGATGAAAATGGGGCACAACCCATTCAACACTCCTACAAACTTGAGGAATTATACAACATGGTTCTAGTGGAATATTGACACTCAAGCTCACAATGTGTCAAAGCCAAGGTGCACAAGAGATGATTTAGTTTCACAACATTCGATGGGTCCAAAACCATTATGAAATTTAATATGATGTGGCCAATGAAAAAAGGAAAAATAAGCATGAAGCATTGTGAAGTTCATCATTCACTTAGACTTAAAAGGATTTGATACCAAAAGGTTAAACAAAGGGATGCACATTTCATTCTTAGGGAAAAACCAAATGGACAAGCAGGTAGGTATGCATAAACGAATTATTCACTTTACATAGTCATACTCAAGGGAAACTCAAGAAAATATGGCCACCACCTACAAAAACATGCTGGCAAAGACCATAAAACCCATAAATTCATATGGATACCCAAAAAATTGTGTAACAAGGCTTTTGCATGTAGAAATTTTTGTATCAGAAAATTGATGCAAATTCAAAAATTTCACCTCAAAGTGGAGGTTCCTTGGATCTATTTCCCATGAAATTTCAGTCGTAGTGTTGAATCTAAAATATAAATTACCATAGCATATACTTCACTTTTTTTCAATCCAATTCACAACACAAGCCGAGAAAATATATATTAAACAAACATACCTATGTGCAACAATGTTTTAGCCCTTAGGGCACACTTCTCAAGTAGATAAGAAAATATGAAATACTTATTACAGTAGATCTATTACAACCCTAAATCTTCCCCTTTAGATTCAATATGTTTTTTATCTCACTAAATAAAGTATTCTTAATGTTATATCAAATTGGCATGCATAACCAACACTAAGAACTACTTGATCATCATGAGAACATAAGCAAAAAATCAAATATCAAAGTACACAAAGTTTGGACGACAAGAACTATATGTATGTATGTATGTATGTATAAGATTAAGTACAAGTACATACCAACAACTTAATATGAGCTTGTACAAGTCATTCTCTCCAAACCCTAGCTAGGACATCCAACAAAATAGCAAACCCTAGCCACCAACTCCTACCAGCTAGGAATTTCTCCCAGATAAATATGGTCACTCCACCAAAGATCCACAACCATCAACTATTACACATTAACAACTCCTATTTGGCACCTACACTTGAATCCCACAAGTATACAAGATAGACTCCCTCTATCCTATCCACATCAAACAGTCCAAGTAGTATTAGGGTTTCTAAATGCCACAAAACCATAATATTCTTCTCTTACAAGAACTACAAGATCAAGTGCTCCATTTTCTTAAGTTACAATCCACTTGAGGAGATTCAAGAAGAAGACTAGGATCAGGGTTTTCCCTAAGAATACAAGAGAATCCAGGTTTTCCCTAAGAAGACAAGAGAATCCATGGTTTACTCTGGATTCTCTTGTCTTCTTAGGGAAAACCCTAATCCTAGTCTAAACCCTAGATTCTCTTGTCTTCTTAAGGAAAACCCTAATCCTAGTCTTCTTCTTGAAACTATTTCCCTAAGAAGACGAGAATCCATGGTTTACCCTGGATTCTCTTGTCTTCTTAGGGAAAACCCTAATCCTAGTCTAAACCCTAGATTTTCTTGTCTTCTTAGGGAAAACCCTAATCCTGGTCTTCTTCTTGAATCTCCTCAAGTGGCCTACAACTTCCAAACCTTGGATTCTCTTTTCTTATTTGGGAATACCCTAATACTAGTCTTCTTCTTGAATCTCCTCAAGTGGCCTAGAACTTAAGACAGAACAAAAAGTACAATAAAAAAAAAGTACAAAGAAAGAGACATGATCCCTCTATATCTCACATCTCTAATATAAGCCTCTCTCTCACCTTTATTTATATGAAAGGTGAGGGAGGCCAACAATAAAAAAATGATTGTTTTGAAATTTTT
>JASDQU011312583.1:10933-21430 GCA_032191745.1 Picea mariana
CACATATATAATAAGAACCATTATTTTGCGCATTGGTAGGGTGGCTCTTGTGAATACTTTGAATGTGCGTGGAGGTCACGGGGTCGATTCCGGTGGACTCCCCCATAACTTTTACCATAAACCAAACATAGAATAATTTAAATAATTTTAAGACCATATAGTGTTAAGAAACACTATGGTGGCACGTTGGTTGGTGTCCCTTGCCAAGACTTTTCCAAAAGTGTGGAGGTCTTGGGTTTTATTCCCACAGACTCCATAACAATTTTAAACAACCAACCTTTACCATGGTGCCACGTGGTAGCCCATGCTTGGGCCATGTGGCACCACTCCATTTGCCAATTAAATGCCACCTGTTGAAACATGATTCGTCCACATCTTCCAACTACCAATTAAGCACTGACATGTCATCTCTTACCATGTCACCTCTACCATGTCATCATTTCCACGTGTCAGGTGGTACACCTACCACGTCATCATGTACAGACTGTACATATAGCGTTTTTTTTTTTTCCTGTTTGGCAAATCGAACAAATCACGATATCTCACTCATCAGAGGTCTGTTTGAGACCATTTGAAGTGCGTTGGGTTCATGATGACGAGGCCTATGCACCAGTTTGTTTTGAAACAATTCCGAGAATTTTTATTTTTGGGCTAAATTTTGACCCCTGGTCTAGATTCTGATCACCTCATCTGTAGCAAAACCTAGACATACCATCTTTCTCATGTGGATCGAGTTCTCCATCTACTCTCTCAGCACCAATGTTTCTTGAAGCAGTCTAAATATGATTTTGGAACCTTAGAAGTAGAATACTTGGGTCATCTAGTTGGCAAAGATGGCGTCAGGGTGGATCCTAAAAAGATTGAATCTATGCAAGACTGGCCTCACCCAACGAATATTAGGAGCTTGCATGGATTTCTAGGCTTAACTGGGTATTATCACAAGTTTGTTAAGAATTATGGGAAGATTGCAACACCTCTCACTTCTCTCCTAAAAAAGAACTCTTTCACTTGGACTCCAGTCGTTGCTCAAGCTTTTCAAACCTTGAAGATGGCCATGTGCACCACTCCAGTCCTCGCCCTTCCAGATTTCACAAAGACCTTTGTGTTGGAATGTGATGCTTCAGGGAAAGGAATTGGTGCTATCCTTATGCAAGAGGGTCAACCTTTGGCCTTTACCATCAAGCAACTATCTAGAAGAAATCTAGGCAAATCCATCTATGAAAAGGAAATGTTGGTTATTATGCATGTCGTGGATCTGTGGCATCCTTATCTATTGGGGCAACGGTTCCAAATTAAGAAAAACCATCAAAGCCTCAAGTATTTTCTAGAACAATGCATTTCCTCCCCAGAACAACAAAAATGGGTGACTAAACTCTTTGTATATGATTATGAGATCATTTATAAGAAAGGCACAAACAATGTGGTTGCGGACGCACTTTCCCAAAAATATGAAGATGAAGGATCCCTTTTTTCTCTTTCATTCATTGTACGAGATTGGCTCCAAGCCGTTCGCTAGGAATGGCTACAATGTCCAAAAAGTTTGTAGTTGATCCAACAATTGCAGTCCAATGCTCCAGCTTCCCCAGGGTACTCTTCGATCCATGAGGAAATTCAATACAAAGGTCATTTGTATTTAAGTAAACAATCAAAGCTTAAATCCCCGGTACTTTCTGAGCTTCATGATACACCCACACTAGGGCACTCTGGGTTCACCAAAACCTATGACAGGGTCAAATGTTCCTTTTTCTGGGATGGTATGAAACAAGACATTTATAATTTTGTAGTTGAATGTGACATGTGTCAATGCAACAAGGGAGAAATAGTCAAATCGTTGGGCACACTACAACTATTCCCGATTCCACCTATTATTTGGAAGGATATCTCTATGGATTTTATTACCAACTTACCCAAATCGGGAAATAAATCCATCATCATGATGGTTGTTGATCGCCTTTCCAAGTATGGTCATTTATGCGCCCTTCAACACCCATTTATATCATCCACGGTGGCTCAAATCTTCATGGATCAGGTCTTCAAGCTTCATGGCATGCTGCACTCTATTGTTTCTGATCACGACCCAACTTTCAGAAGAAAATTTTGGCAAGAACTATTCAAGATACAAGGCACAGAATTTCATCTCAGCACAACTTATCATCCCTAGACTGATGGCCAAATGGAATTTGTCAACAAGTGTTTGGAAACATATTTGAGGTGTTTTGCCTCGGAAAATAAAAATCAATGGGCTAAATGGTTACCCCTAGCTGAATGGTGGTACAACACTTCATACCATACAGCTACACACATGACTCCTTTTGAAGCGGTATATGGATAGAAGCCACCTTTAGTTCTCTCATACTTACCGGGTGCCTCGAAGGTCCAGGCGGTTGACCTAACACTTACATATAGAGAGGCTATTCTTCATACCCTCAAAGAGAATTTGGTCATGGCACATAATCGCATGAAGCAACAAGAAGATCAAGGTCGCTCTGAATGTAAATTTGTAGAAGGGGATTAGGTGTTTCTTCAACTGCAACCTTACAAGAAAAATTCCATCAAGATCAATCAGTGTCATAAGCTAGTGCCCAAATTTTATGGTCCTTATACCGTGCTAAAGCATGTGGGACAAGTCGCCTATCAGTTAGCTTTGCCTAGCCATTCAAAGCTACAACATGTTTTTCATGTTTCATGCTTAAAGAAGGTGATTGCAGCTAAGTGCCAAATTCAAACCAACCTTCGAGAGTTAGCTAAAGAAGGATCCATTTGGCTACAACCAGAAGCAGTTTTGGACCAGCGTGAGCATCGCCTACGTCAAATAACCATCAAGGAAGTGTTAGTCCAGTGGAAAGATACAGCTCCAGCAAACGCCACTTGGGAACCAACTACCATTCTACAACAATTTCCTCATCTCAAGCCTTGAGGACAAGTTTGNCATCCACGGTGGCTCAAATCTTCATGGATCAGGTCTTCAAGCTTCATGGCATGCTGCACTCTATTGTTTCTGATCACGACCCAACTTTCAGAAGAAAATTTTGGCAAGAACTATTCAAGATACAAGGCACGAAATTTCATCTCAGCACAACTTATCATCCCTAGACTGATGGCCAAATGGAATTTGCCAACAAGTGTTTGGAAACATATTTGAGGTGTTTTGCCTTGGAAAATAAAAATCAATGGGCTAAATGGTTACCCCTAGCTGAATGGTGGTACAACACTTCATACCATACAGCTACACACATGACTCCTTTTGAAGCGGTATATGGATAGAAGCCACCTTTAGTTCTCTCATACTTACCGGGTGCCTCAAAGGTCCAGGCGGTTGACCTAACACTTACATCTAGAGAGGCTATTCTTCGTACCCTCAAAGAGAATTTGGTCATGGCACATAATCGCATGAAGCAACAAGAAGATCAAGGTCGCTCTGAATGTAAATTTGCAGAAGGGGATTAGGTGTTTCTTCAACTGCAAACTTACAAGAAAAATTCCATCAAGGTCGATCAGTGTCATAAGCTAGTGCCCAAATTTTATGGTCCTTATACCATGCTAAAGTGTGTGGGACAAGTCGCCTATCAGTTAGCTTTGCCTAGCCATTCAAAGATACAACATGTTTTTCATGTTTCATGCTTAAAGAAGGTGATTGCAGCTAAGTGCCAAATTCAAACCAACTTTCGAGAGTTAGCTAAAGAAGGATCCATTTGGCTACAACCAGAAGCAGTTTTGGACCAGCGTGAGCATCACCTACATCAAAGAACCATCAAGGAAGTGTTAGTCCAGTGGAAAGATACAGCTCCAGCAGACGCCACTTGGGAACCAACTACCATTCTACAGCAATTTCCTCATCTCAAGCCTTGAGGACAAGTTTGTTTTTAAGGGGGTGGACATGTTAGGGTCCTAACCTGTACATAGGTAGAACAATATATTCGGATGTAATAAAGGTCAATATTAATAAGGCCTTTTAATAAAATAGAATAAGGCGAATGTAAGAAGACCTAATAGAATCTTTCGCTTCTAGAAGGATCTTCCTCTAGAAGTCAAGGGTATGAGAACCCTATCTTGGATATTATTGTAATAGAGCTCTGCTCAACTAGAGGTTGCCCCCTCGAAGAGGCCCATGAACATTTCTTTCAGATTCAAAGTGCTATTTCTGTTGTTATTCTTATATCATTTCAGTGTTATTGTGGTGAATGTTCTAGTTATATTGTTGTTATTCTGCCATTACTAGCATTTTATTTCTATTCTGCATACATTTTATATCTGGTATATTACAGTGTCCTGCATGAAATTTTCCAAATGGGCAACTGTGATATGTAGAGGACAGACTTTGGCAGAATTATGATTCAATGACTTGCAAATGAATCATACACATGATACATTGGGATGTTGTTGGACACATAAAAGTTTCAATATTGGTTAGTGGTCATCCAAAAACCATCAGATACATGGTATCAATTGGTTAGTGTTCATCCCAAACCATAGATTAAGAGATCAATTTCAGTGATACACTGATAGTAGAGTGGTGATACTACATGTTCAACAATTAGCAGAAGACATCAAATTATTCTAGATAAAATACTTGGCAAAATGATCGAATTGTCAAGCAATCGGGGAATGTTTAAATATTGTAGTTTTTCACTTCCATATCTCATCTCTCTTCCAGTTCATTTTGTTAGCACTCTGTAATTTTCCCAAGGATGTGATGGTAGTCACAAAGGCAACATCAAAACCACTTCGAGTCTTGGATCTAGCCCTCCAAGACTCAGAGAGGGATCTCTCTATATGATTTAGCTTGGTTTGGAATAGGATATTAGGATAGTTATGAGGGGTCAGGGTTTTTTGTTTCTAAATGGTTGGTTTGGGACAACAAGGAGGGCCATTGGGTGAATGGGGTCTGTGCTTACATATATGATTAACTCTCAGATCTAAATGAATCTCTTACATAGGGAAAGGAAGTGGAAATGTTGGATTGAAATAAGTTTTAATGGTGTGAAATGAGGAAGAAATAGGGGAGGAAAAAAGCCAGGCAAAGGAGCAGTTAAGAATTCCTAAATTGAACTTTTAGAAGAGAAACATAAAGATTATCAAGAACCAGAAGCAGAGTATTTTCTCCAATAAATTCTTCTCTATTACTATCCTTTGACAATAAGAATTTGAAAGCAAGTGAAATGATAACCTGAAACACTTAATAGAGAAAGGAAACGCCACTAAAATCTCAGCACAAGAATCCTAATAACAATTTGCTTATTTCTGATTGATCATTTAAAGATTACAGACAAACATCCTCCTGGAAAAACAAACCCATAGTCCAGCAAAGGAAAAAAAATACACCTCATAGGTTGAACCTCTTTACATTAAAATAATACGTATAAATAGAATATATCTCCCAACTAGTTTTGTCAGTCGGTTCAACCGCCTCGGCTAAAAATAGCCACAAATCCCCAAAAATCCTGAACTGTCCGCCATGAAAGACGGGCCTAATTTCTGCAAAAAAGGGGTCTGAACAGACATTTGTTTCTCTTCAATGCTGACACCTGGGAAAAAACTGAAGGAGGTTATTGTATATGGGCATGTTCTAGACAAAATTGTCCTTTGGTTTCAAAAAATTTGCCTCCAGTTGGCCGTAACAACTCCTGCAAGATTGGGACTATAACAGAAAAACTGAAAATTCTAAAAAAGAGGCTAAAAGACAGCTTTGATTCTCCTTACTCATGGCACCTGTGAAAAAACTAAGAGAGTTTTTGTTCTTTAGCCCGTGCTAAGAAAAAACCTCTCTCAAATTATTAAAATCTGTCTTCATTTGCCAAGAATCCATTTTGAAAGAAGATGTACCAAAATAGGAAAAAATGGGCGAAAAATGAGAAAAGTGTTTTTTTTGGGGATGGGTGGTATTCTGGACCCCCCCTGAGGTGGTAAGTGGTTTTGGGGGGGAGGGGGGGTTCCACTGGCATGTGATGGAGACACCTGTCCAGGGGGTGGTAATGGAAAACCATCATTCCAGCCGCCCCCCTCTCGTTAAACTCCGGATGGTGAGGGGGGGTCTGGAAAGTTTTATGACCATGGATTTATTTGTTTGATGTATGAGAGTGTAGGGGGGGTAGAATTAGAATAGTTTAGTTTTTAATTTTTTTAGTTTTTGTTTTTAATATTGTTTTCATGTTTTATTTGTTATATATTTTTTTGTTTGTTTTTTAAGTTTGTTTTAATATATTTTATTTCTATGTTTGTTTAAGTTTTATTTTGTATTTTATTATGTTTTGTTGATATTTTTTATTATATTTTATTTGTATTTTATTTGAATTTGTTTTATTACTTTTTTTTATATATTTTATTTTGTTTATTAGTTTTTCTTTTTATATGTTTTATTTAATCTAAAAAACTAACCTAGTTACTAACCTAACTATATTATTAATCATTAATTAATCATTAATTAATTAATGATTAATTTATTATTAATTAGTCTAACATAAAACTAACTATACTAAACTTATTACTAACATTATTAATTAGTATAATCATTTGTTTATTATCCTAAGTGGGTTTATTCGTGGATGGGTGATGGGCGAGATGTGGCTCAGGGATGAAAAGACAAGGGAATGAGTGGCGCAGAGGTAGATGAAGAATACAGAAAAGGTGATGGAGGATTGGGCGCAATGGATGGATGGCACGTTGGGACAGGGCCCGCCAAAGAAAAATGCCTCATTCCAGACCCCCCCCCACCGTTAAAGGAAAAATGGTCGAGGGATTCCAGAATTCAATCTCAGTCATTGATGAACAAGGATGATTTTAAGGATGGAAATCTATTTTAAAATGTGAAAACCTTGGCAAATCTTACTAATCCTTCATATGCCAGCTATAAATGTTAGGAGATATTTTTGTAAAAATATTCAAATTTTTAAGGATTTTGTATAATTTTTATAAAATTTTGACAATTTTTAAGGTAAAATAATTTTATTCTATAGAATTTGGGTGAATCATTTTTAAAATAGCGAATCTCGTTTTTGGAAAAACCATGGAAAATTATCCCATGAGCGAAATTTAGCCCCTAAAATCATCCCTATTGATGAAAGCACTGGTGCTTAAGCCATTCAGATGTGTGCCTTCGTTATCTCTGATTCCGGACCCCCCCTGTCATTAAAGATAGAACAGTCGGGGGGGTCTGGAAAAACTTGTGAACCGTAGATCTCAGTGCTAGCTTCTCAACCGTTCATTTATGCATTCTCTTTACTCTGTGAGTGCAAAGTCGTATTTGCTCCAAAACTTAGGATAAGTGAATTACGTGGATTTTGTGCACTGTTTCCCTTGCTTTGGTCTCCATGGGGCTAGGAAAAACCACTCAGCATCAACAACCATGAATTTTCTTTTCTTTTCCTTGAAAATAATTTGTAGAGATTGTAACAACCCTAGTAGAATATATGTTTAGGGGATTATTAAGTAAAAGATTTATTAGGTAATTAATTTTTCCTAACATGTTAATAACTAAACAAAGATTGGTCTAATGATATTAATTAAGTATTTATTAATTAATTAAAGGTTATAATTTGATAAATTAATTAATTAATTACCTATTACATTCAATAACATGGGTATTAAATTTAAAAAGATTAATAAGTTATATTGTTTAAATTAAAAAGGTTACATATATAGAAGGGATAAGGGGCATTAATAAATGGATAGGGGACATTAAATAATTGGATAAGGGGCATTAACTATGTGTAGATAAGGAAGTAAATGGGGTGAAAGGGCGGTGAAGGAGGGATATGAGGGGAGGATGTTACGAAGGCAGGGAGGATCATTCTATGGGGAATATTATTTTGGAGGGTTCTCTTGGATTTGCACAAAGAGAGGAGTTTGAGTTTTGTAGTCGGATTGGATCAGTACAGGGGCACCAGTTTGCTGGAGGTTTTGGGCACGGGGGCCAAGATGTCCATATGATATCCTGGAGCTAGGAAGTTGTCCTAGTTGGCAGGGTGGAACAAGGTTTGGGCAGTGCTGACACAATTCAGCAACAAACAACAAAACAAGCGGAGGGTTAGCATCAGACCAAGGTATGTTAATTTATGTATTTGTTTTAGGAAATTTAAGGAATATGATGTGTTATGAGGCTGTCCGTAAGCTATTATGTTTAGCTCAATAAATTTATATGTTCTGGTGATTAATGTATTTGTGAAATTGAAATGATTTATATCAAATATTTATTTCAAGTCACTACACATGGTATCAGAGCCCTGGTTCAAAATCTGGAGCCAAGGGCCTACCTACCCACCCAGAATTTAAACACTTTTATTTAGATATGTGAAACCCTGAAACCCTTAATTGATGAAAACCCAAGCTCCAGCTCCACCTAACCTGCAAGACAAGCACACAATTTTTATTATTATTATATATATACAGATATATATATAAAAACAATTTGCATCTTTTTTAAAAAAAATATACAAAATAATAAGCTTCCTGTAGATTAACCCAGTAACTATATCCTACAGTAACTATATCGTATAGGGAGAAATTAAACTGAAATTGAAGCTTCCTTCCTTTTAGTTTTAACTTTATATTCCTAAGTCATTTAGTCATTAAAAACATAAAGTTAAACTACAATAAAGTTAAAGTAATGAGATGTGTTTCCCGTTTCCAAGAGCTGCATGATTTTCGTGGCTAGCCAAGCTCTATCTCTAGCAGCGATGAAGCTTATCAAGATGATGCTAGCTTGACCTCCAATGGGAGTAGCAACTTCCAGGAAGATCAGGATCATGAAGAGGTGGAAAATAATATTCATATGATTAGTATGGCACTATACCAAGGGATTTTCTTAATTTATTCCCTACTAACCCTTCCTCATGGTGAAAAAGAACCTCATATCTATGAATCTCCAAAGAAGCAGCTGCAAAGTTTGGATATTATAAAACAAATTGTCCTCATGGTGGAATTAATCCTAGCAGGTAACAAATTCTTCCAGTCATGTCACTTGGGTTTTGGATTAAAAATCATAGTTGCACTCTATAAAGAGAAAGGAAGCCTTAGATAGGAGATGAGAAAAGACGAGCATGTTCATGTCTTTAGAAATTTTCTAGGAAGCAAGTATGTGGATGAATACGGTACAGAGGTTAAGTAGTTTCTTGAAGACATCGTGCATGGTGAAGAAGCTTCGGGAGATCACTAGATCGCACAATTGATAATGGAAATGGTTGGTCCATTCATACTCATAATTCAGAATCTGCTATTAAACTGCAATTAAATAATAAATAATATATATATATATATATATATATATAATTCTTCCTCTAGAAGAAAAGAAACGACCTGGAAATGTGAAGAAAACATAATTTAAATTCTGGAAGCCTGTGAATGAAAGCCATTCAAGTGAAAGTCATCCAGGTCAGACGCATGCAACAACAAACATGTTTAATTCACATCTGTGATGGCACACAGTCCTTGGGGAAAGGCAATTCTGCTAGGTATTGGGGAAATAAATGAAAAAAAAAATACCAGGTATGCGCATGCAGCACGCCATCCATCCCAGCGATCCGAGGAATACCAACCAGCTCAAAAGAAATCCAGAAGGGAGTGCTTAATTTTGCCTCACCTAACATATAGAGTTTGTAAGATTCGTTTCTTTCCCAGTACATCAAAAGTTAAGTAATATAAATTTCAAGTTTAATACACAGACATATGTGGGGGGTAATGCTAAATCTTTTCATCTGAGATGTAGGATGCCATATTCAAAATCTGATGACAGTATTATAATAAGGGAAATTCGAACCCCTTGTTGCAAAAATACAAGGACCTTCGTGAAAGCACAAACAATCGAACCAAAGCAAAACAAAGAAATCATAGGTACCGCTAGACTTTAGATCGGTATATTCTGATTTTAAAAAAAAAGTTACAGTGGAGATCTATAAGGGAATCAATGAATAGAGCACAGTATGACAGAGAGTACATGGAATGGGAAAAAAGGGAGTTTGAGCATACCCGCAACTTTATGCACAAGATTTTACCTCCATCCATCTAGGGATTAGATCGGTCTACAAGCCATTGGCCAGATTCTGTATCTTAACAAAGATCAATAAATCCCTAATACTCAAATAGCTCTTACATGCATTTGGTTCGATTATATGCTCTTCAAAAGCCCCCCCTCTGAGAATCCCAATAGCCTAAAAATTTTACATATATCTCATGAGATTACATGCTCTCAAGAGTTGAAACAACGAATTAACAGAAACCCAACTCACCTGTTGTCTCTCCCAAGGCATTATTTTGAACTTTGAAGGCGAAATAGGTGTACACTGGATGTGGGTTTCCTCTCAAACTTCATATTTCTCCACTACATGAAGCATCTTCTTCCTCTTCACAAGGAGGTATGTAACAACAACTACTTGAAGAAGCCCTGCAATCATTACCAACACCATCCATATCATCTTCTTCCAATTCATCCTATCTGAACTAAGAGGAGTAGGAGGAGGAGTGAGGAAGGTCTTTGTCGATGAGAAGGAGAACGATGCGAGGAAG
>JASDQU011312586.1:13148-24879 GCA_032191745.1 Picea mariana
TGTTTCATTATGTTCTTCTTCTGAATCATTGATTTCATCCTTTTGTGTCCATGTGGGAGAGGGTGGGTGGGAAGGAACATGTAAAACATCAACAAAAACATATGAATGCACCTTTGGGATAAAATTTTCTGCAAATGAATCTTCTAACACATCCCAGCTAGTAATGGAGTTAGGCATTAATGAACCATACCATTCAAGAGCATCCTCTCATAAAGTTTGTAGGAATAATCTACATGTAACATTGTCTTCAATGAGATTGAAATCATAACATGTACCTTTAAAATTAATCAAGTGTTTCTCTTCATCTTCTAAAGCATCCCTAGAGAATGTAGAAAAAATTTCAAAAGAAATATTGGGCATTTTAAAGTCTATTTCTGGTAGATTTAAAGGGGTACTATGAAATCGCCTCCTTCTTTGAGTATTTCTCCCTTTTGTCAGGTCTTGCAAAGCCATTGATGTGCTTGATGAAGAATATAAAGAAGCATTGTGACATGAATGAAACTCTTCATTTTGAATTTTTTCAATGGAGTTTCCAGGGAGTTAATTTCCCCAAATCTTTTGTGCTTCTCGTTTCTTTTTGAAACCACAAAAAAGGTGAGCCATGCTTAAAATAAGCAACAATTTTCTTGAATCTTCTTCTCGAAACTTTGAGCCATAGAGATTTATGGTTCCTCAAACATATTGAAAATAAATCATTCCCCAGTGGAGTCGCCAAAATTTTTAACGCTTGAATCCTTAAGGACCGAAACGGTAACCTCACGAGGATGTAAATCCCCCTGTGTTTTTATAGAGGTGGTACTCCTCTTTAGATTTTCTTGGGAATTATAGATATTCAGAATGTGGGACTTGACAGAAGTTCATCATAGTAATTCAAAGAAATATAAATATTGCAAGAAAATAAAAGGAAATGTTTTCTTTTCTTTTAAAATAAATTTCTTGAGAAAGGACCAGGAACTGAGCACATTCACACATTTAAAGCACATAAGAAAAATTTCCTCACATCCATCATAGTTTGACTAAAGATTTATGATCACATAAAAATAAAAAGAAGATGGTCTGCATGCATAAGAGAACTTTAACATAGTGAACATGGGCAGCTCAAATAAAGATGATGATAGATCAACCTCAAATACTTTGTATTCAAAACTATGGGTTACAAAGTACAGTCGAGATCGTTCTCAAAATAACTCTCTTGAAATTTCTAAAAAATATATAGTATATTACATATTCTTTGAAATTTAAAATGTGTTTGTTTTAGAGACTGGGATTGGGGATCCCGCGGACCATAAAGCAAATATACACAAAAATTAAGCTTGTAGAAGGAAGATGGTGGGCGGTAAAAGAACAACAAGACATAGTAAGAAGAAAAGAGGAGTTATCAGTCTTCGGTTAAACATTTATAGTGAAAGAGGTGGAATAATTGGATGAAGAACTTGATAAAGAAAAGAAAGATGTGATCAGCTTAAACTTACTATGATAGTATCTCATCAATATTGATTATTCACTTGCTTGATGTTGTCCTTTTATTGTCTTCATTAATGGTTACAAGAACCGTCTCAACTATTTCTTTCCCTTTTTAATAAAAGTTTTTAAATACACTTTTATTTTCACAATTTAATTAATTTATCGTTAAAATAGGAAAACTGTAATTTAATTTTCTGAAAGTGAAAGCCAACTTTTAAACCATGTAAACCACTTCTGATGTTCTCTTCATTGTCTTATATTTCCAACAATATAAATTTTTCCCAAATTCCTCGCCTGGATCTCAAGATATGTGCTTGTGAAGTTGAGTTGTCACGCAGGCCCATTAAAAATTGCATTTGACTAGTATTTTAATTTCTGAGAAAAATGTTTCAACTTTCAACACTTGAAACTTGTACCACCATCTTCTACGTTGAAATACCTTTCCAACGGTATAACGTTTGCTACAAATGAAGGTCAAGAGCTCAAGATATAGCCTTTGCAAGATCGTGACTCAGTCATCATCAATCAAGTTTGATTGGTAAATGTGGACCCTTGATTTAATTTCAACCTCCTTTGTTGAATTTCAACTTTTCTCCATTATTTTTGTCCCACATGTACAAGAATAAAAGACTCTTAGTTGTATATAATGTTAAGTGTAACATACACTTGACAAGAAATAAAGAAGAGAGGAGATTATGGAGCTTGGAGGATTCGACCCTTGGAAAATTGTTGAATATAATAACAATTTTGCATGCCTAGTCAACCACCAATGTGCCCAGTCTGCAATGATGAGTCATCCAACCAAATGTTGCCACATGTCATCACTCGGTAGGCCAACAATCTGCCAATAAGAATCTTCCATATGTCATCTAATAAAATCATGCCATGTGTCACTTTTTGTATGTTGCCATGTGTCTCCATTAATTAGTTGCCATGTGGCACCATCCATTCAACTGCCATGTGTCACTTGGAGATGCTCCTCATAGAACTTAAGATAAGAAAAATATTATCAAAATAATATGGTGGGTTTGCGGGTTTACGTGAATGCATAGGTAGGTGAGGAAATCACTRTGCACCCGCAGTAATACATAGTAAGAAATGAGTGTGAAAAWTTCTAAGTGTAGGTGAAGTGGAGAGGAGAGGTAAATAGTAGGAAAAATAAGTTGTAAAATGTTCCAAGTCTTGAGAATTGGTCGGACGGACTTGCATATAACATATGAAATAAATATCATCAACCCTCACCAACCTCGTGAACCCACAATAACTCATATATTTGGCTAAGTGTTGRAGGAGTTGCATAGTAAAGAGTATTGAAAAGAGTTGTGTGCATTATGAAGGTGGCGGAAGTCAAAGTGAATTGTGAGGGTGGCARAGATAAARCATACTCTTAAGAAATATCACCAACCTGCCAACCCGCGGTAAGTCATAGTAAATAAGACCAAGTCTATAAAGTATATAATGGATCACKTGAAATATGGAAAGAATTATGGAAAATATGGAAAATAAAAAGAATTATATGGGAAATAAAAAGAAATACGTGAAAATTGGGAAGAAAAAAGGGAAAAGGAAAKAAATGGAAAGTGAAATAATGAAAATGGAAAGGAAAAATAAAAAGAAAAGTGAAAATAAAGGAAAAGGGAAATGGATGTGAAGGTGGAAAGGAATAAGGAAAAATGGCTAAGTGTGGAAAATGGTAAGGGGAAAATGAGAGTAATGAGACAATGGTAAAAATGACTAAGTATAAAATGAGAGAATGAATAAAAATGAAGGGAAAGGAGAGGAGAGAACATGTCACTTAGAACATTTTTCATAGTTCTTCTTGTAATACTTCCATTGGATTGTTGGACAGAAGGATGCATACCTTGGTCATGGAGACTCGGATTTTCATTTTGTGAAATGCATGGTGAAGCTGATACTGAGGGCTACATCATGGACTTACAATATTTCAAAGAAAAAATTCTTTTGGTACCAACTTTTATGAATTCAAGAGCGGGAAAAAATAGGTGACCAAATTTTGTTCAACACTATCTTATCCCTTGAGGTTATCGAGGAAGCCTCCCCTGGGCTAGACCCCATCCATCCCTAAAACATGGGGATTTCCTACTAAGGTGACAATGGTGGGTTATCTTGTAATTATGCATATTTGGAGATTTTTGTTGGGGATTTGGCATAAGTACAAATCCCACGATAACATTTTGGCATCATTGTCGAGGACAATCGAGTCAGTTTTTCTCAACAACACATATTTTGGTCATTGTGGTGGTGGACATCCTTAAGGTATGGGGCATGCTCTTGTCTAGGAAGTTTGTTGAAACATTAGGTGGCACATTACAAATGGATCTTAGTAGCATCAATATACCTATGGATGATGGTACTTACGTTGGACTACCCAATACAACTATGGCCAAGGCTCATGTTGAAGAAATTGATATTGATTCAAAGATAGAAGAAATATATGAGCCAACCAAGGAATCTCTTCCAAGTTTTTCTCCAGATGACTTACCTTTCTCAAGGAAGAGGATTTTGATTCCATGTAATGGCCAAAGAAAGAAGACTACCAACAACTACTAGACAGGTATAAGAACAATAAGATTGGCTCTGTCAAAGTATTGGAGAAAGAAGAAAAAGATCTATTGGTTAGACCAAGCCAAGATGATGTCCTTACCACAAAATCCCACCCCCCTCCCTCAAGTCAATACACCATAGTAATATAAGAAGCAGTTGATCTGAAAAGGGGGGATTACAAGCAAGGAGATTTGGTTTTGGAGTGGGATGTAAAGATGGGCCAGCCCAATTCCCATAAGGATTTTAAGAAGTTTTGGATGGGTCCATTTAAGGTTAGAGGGAAGTCTATCAATGACTCTTATTACCTTAACACAATACAGGGAAGGAAGCGCCCATTACCAGTTAGTGGCCATATCCTCAAACCCCATTATGGGGAAGAGTCTTGACTCCTTACTAACATAGATAAGTGTAGGTAGATTAGGGTAGGCATTTGCATCTTGCATTTTATTGTATATATATTGCATATGGAATGTCATGGTAGTATAAGTTGCATTTACCTTAGCATGATTTGCATACATACTTATTATTTACATTTTCTCTTCTACCATATTGCATCATTGCTATGTCATACTTATATATTTTGCACAATCATATTGATATGTTGGAATAGAAATACTGGAAAATTTT
The DNA here is from genome assembly GCA_032191745.1 of Picea mariana. NCBI lineage: Eukaryota > Viridiplantae > Streptophyta > Pinopsida > Pinales > Pinaceae > Picea > Picea mariana. The sequence goes on from JASDQU011312586.1 coordinate 17,805, forward strand.
CTTTTCAATATTTGCTTTGAATTTTGATAATTTTTCAAGGGGTGATAGCACCACCCTAGATGCTCTGATGATTCTGCTTGAGTCTGTAGGCATAGGTCATACCAGAGATGTTGAGGTTCTTGTGCACTCTACGGTGAGCCTAGGGGTACTAAGGAGATCATGTTTTGAGGCCCACAGGTAGCAAACATGGAGTGTTGACAACCAGTTTTCCCGATAGCCCCCCTGATTTTCCTCCCAGCACAGATCAACCAAGGCTCTTCACATTCAAGCAAGTCAGTGTATGGGACATGGTAATCCAGTGTCACCATGAGGTATGATTAGTCCTTTCTTCATGCAGGGTGTTGTGTTTAATTTATTAGCCATGTAGACAAGGATCTTTGGTTGAAGTTGGATAGTGGATCACTTCCTTGAGAAATTGTCTTGGTTGCCTTGTTTCACCTTGGTGGTCAGCTTCTATGCCCTAGTCCCATGTTGTCACTACCCAGGAAAAATGGGTAATACTGTGGGGGCCTCCCAAGGGTAACGTTTTGTTCCCAATCATACCTAACATTTTCCATCATAAATCATTTCATTTATCCCAAACTTCGTATATGGCTCATTCTCTCATGAGAAGAAGGGGCTGAAGGCCTAGAGGATGATGCAACTACTATACATACATACATACATACATACATACATATATATATATATATATATATATATATCATTGCTAAATTATAAAGGCCACCATAAAACCCTCAGCCCATCTCGAGCTCTACCCCCTCTAATGGTAATCGCCCATGTCCAGATGTGAATGAATGCACCAATTATAAAGGACTATTTCCCAATAAAATATAAAGGAATGAAACATGAAACCTTATAAAGGGGACTTGCAAATAATAATTGGGTATCAAAAGGAAAAATAAGGGGTTCAGAATGCAAAAAGTACCAAGGAAAGGGTATCTCAAGCAAGCAAGCGCCACCTCTACAAAAGAGCTCATAGAAATGGATACCATAAGCCATGAAGGAAGCCTAATGCCACATCACACTCACACTTTATCTTGATGGGTTTTTACTTTCCCTTGTCACTCTCGAGACCTATCTGTCTACTTGGGTAAGTTATCGTTCAAGTGGCACACCTAATAGGGTTGGATGAAGGCCCTCCATTACTTAGACTTGGTAACCTTCACAAGCTCTTAGGCTTGGGTGATACTTGAAGGGGATATTGGGGTGAATTTTTCTACATGGATTTTATCTAAAACATCAACTTACTTTGCATGATTTAAGGACTAACGTGTCTTATGAACATTGGTTTACTTTGCTTTATATTTTGTTTTGTTTTGAATTCCCCTGAAACGGTTCTTTGAGGGACATTTTGGGTTGTGCTCAGGATGTTGTGCCCCATTGCAATACTATGACATGTGTGATGAAGAGAAATGAGTAATCCAATGACTCAACACCCTCAGATAGTGGCTCTCACATCCTTGGAACCTTGGACGATGGAAAGATGGGCTTGGTTTTGAGTGGACTGGTCGTTATGCCACACACATGGTCTGAAATCCCACATGATGGGTAGAGCACCCCAGAGCTTTTGTGCATAGAGGATCGAGGATATTGCCTTTGAAGGCACCTTAACATCACCTGACATTGAGTTTCACCCCTCTTACACCAGGACATGGCCTTTCAATGCCTATGATGTCACTTTCCTAGCTTTGACGTCACCCTTCTAGCCTTGACATCATTTTTGGAGGCTAGGGTTTGATTGATCTGGAGGTGCCTTGATGTGGCATGGGTGAAGAGATGCCACCTTGAGCATTAGAGACATTACATGTGGTCTTGAAAGGCCCAATGACTTACCTTGGAGGCATGACATCACCCTCCTAAGGCATGATGTCACCCTGATAGGGTTTATTTCATGTATTTTTTTGTTTATGTACATTTTAGAGRCAAATTAAAGGGGTCGACCCTCTTTTATTATGGAWAAATTATTGTTGCAAGGKCTTGTATAAATAAAGACCTTTCCTTTTCATTTTTCATCATAAATTTCCTCACACAAGAGGATTTGGATATGAAATTTTCGCCCTATTTGCAACATTGGTCTCTTTAGTAGTGTGTTATCTCTTGGAGGACATGTTTTGGGACTTCTCTTGGCTTATTTTGGTGRAAAATTAYGCAACTAGGGTTTGTGCTTGATTATTCTTGGTGAAGTAAGTAAAATATACAATTTCATTTCATGCATTGAATGTTTATGGTAAATTTTACTTGTTCATATTGAAGATTTTGATATTGCTTGCTTAAAACCCTAGGAGAGGAGCATAAGGTGATTCCTCCTCTCTCTAGATCATTTCACCTATTTAATTGTCAAGAGAATCTTGTCCACAGTAGGATCCTAAATCCCTAAAGTGACAGCACTTTAGGAGTTTTGTTCTCGAAACTTGTTGCTATATATTTCAAGAGTCCGAGGAAGAAGAAGAATTTGTTAGAGCCCAAAAGAGCTTGTTCTCTAGCGAAATTCATCTCTTGAGATTTGAGGCTTGCGGCCCTAAGGTGTCAGCACCTCAAACTTAATCTCATAATCCTTAGATATTACTATCATCATTATTTCTCCAAGTTGTATTGATGTTGTAAATGACTCCATAGCCCAAAAGGCACTAGTTTCATTGCTCTTGTGAAGGAATTTGATCAAAAAAACTCTCAAACTCTATTGTCTAATCCTTTTACTAACTTTTCCTAACCCTAGGTTAGCATAATCTACTAATTTAGTTGCTTATGTTGCAAAACACTGCTACAACCATACAATTTGCTTCATTTTTTTGCATACACTAGTCTAACTAACTCAAAAATTGCATGGAATAGTTGGAAATTGAACGATTGGATAAATGCTAAGTTTACAATGTAATTTCATGCAATTCTGATATATTTTCTTCTGGATGTTGCAAAACTTTATTGGTTGTTATAAATTGTTATCTTGCTACAATTTTATATCAACCATTATATATTCGCGTTGTCTATTGTCTTTGACGTTTATATTGCTTACTTGCACTTGGAAATCACTATATATATGTTGCAATTGTTCTTGTTCCAGGAAGGTACCCAAAACGCTTCTCTTTGCCTCAATTTCACAGACATATACATTCGACTTAGGTAACCATTGATAGGGTCCTCCAAATTTGGCTATATCCTTGTTATCTTGTCCCTTGAGGTTATCGGGGATGCCTCCCCCGGGCTTGACCTCATCCATCCCTAAAACGTGGGGATTTCCTACTAAGGTGATAGTGGTGGGTTATATTGTAGTTACATGGATTTGGAGATTTGTGTTGGGGATTTAGCATAAGTAAAAATCCCGTGATAACATTTTTGCGCCGTTGTCAAGGACAATCGAGTCAGTTTTCCTCAACGACACATATTTTGGTAAGATTTCTCCTGAAGCCCTTATCTTACAAGCTTACCAGGCAGCTCCACTGAGGGTGATTACCTCTCTTCCTTTGATAATCCTTGAGGGGTTATCTAGTGATTTCATGAAGCTCAGGGAGGTATTCTAATCCTTCCAAGACCTACAAGAAAAGATTTCTTCGTAACTCTCCTACAGTAAAATAATTATTTGGTGGAAACCTTCCTTTGAACACAATGGTTGAGACTCAATCCCTAACTAAGAATCAAAACCAAAGTAAAAAGAAATGGGTGTCTAATCTTTTCAACCTCTAGATATGTCAGCCATCCCGGCATACCCTCGACAGATGCCTGCAAAGTATGAGAAGTGGCTACCCAGATTTACTGGTAATGATGTGGTCAATGTTGAAGAGCATATGAGTAATTTTTGGGCCTTCTTTCAACTCAATCTCATGAGTGATGACGTCAAGGATTTGGTAATGAATATTTTCTCTGCCACTGTTCAATATGCAGCTAGAAGATGGTACGACAGTCTCCCTAATGCTAGCATCAAAACCATGGATCAACTAGAAGAAGTTTTTCTTAAAAGATGGAATGTCAAGGAAGATCCAAACATGTTGTTGACACGACTCAGTGACATTAGGAATTCTGAGAATGAGACTATTAGGGAGTTACACACCAAGTTTGAAAGGTTGTTGCAACAAATACCTAAGAGTCATCACCCTGGAAGATATTACCTCCTATTCCTCTATACCAAGGCATTTATTGGGCAGTTTGGGTTCATGCTCAAGGACAAAGGTCCCAGGACGATCCAAGAAGCTCATGAGATAGCTACAAGGATCGAGGCTAACCTATCATCATCCAAGGTGGAACCTTTCTATTCTCCAAGAAACAAGGTTGATGTTAAACCCAACGTAGTCCACTATGTTGAGACCACCCAAGATATTAGAGATGCCCTAGCAAAACTTCAAGAGACTATTGAAGGCATGGAAAGAAATCAAGCCTTGATGATGAATAGAACTACCAATTTAGAAAGGGCAGGACAAGAGGTTCCTAGGCCTCCTTTCAAGGGACAACCTCAAAATACAGGTCAAGTGTACTAGCCATGAAATGAGAAAAAGGTCCCTAATACTCTTGCTCCCTCAAATGTTGTAGATGAAACTCCTTGGTGTTTTCAGTGTAGGGATACACATTCAGAGCATGAATGTCCAATGAATAATGAAGACCCTGATCAAGTAAAAAAGTATGAGTTAGGTTTTCACTAAAGAGCCAGAAGTATGTCTTAATATCACACTCGAGTAACATGAAGAGGGCATAAAGGAAGCAACCAGGAGGGCTAGGATGGAAGTTATAAACAGTTTAGATAATGAGTCAAAGGAGAATCTTAAGAGGCAAGAATTACAGGTCTATACATGTTATAGCAGATTTTGCAACACTCCTTGCATCTTGCTTGGATGGCCTTCCATTTCCCTCTGCAGACTTCATTTTCCCCTTTTGGTCCACTCTAGAGCTAAAAATTCATATTTTTTTCCATGTACGTGACCTGCCAGTTATACAGCTCACGTAGGGTTGCTCCATTACAGCTCGCATACATTGGGTTTGGTGCTCAAAAAAAAAAAATGTAGCGTGTTTCTGTGCCATGTCACGAGATCTATGATCATTGACCTTCCATATAAACATAGTTACCAACTTAACGAGAACTCTACAGACTTCTCGTTTTGGGGGGGGTCAAGTTTTTTACCCCGTTTTTAAAAATGGTGTTACCGGTAGCACCCCCCCTTCCATTTTTAGGTGGTTTTTTGATATTTTAAATTTTCTGATGCATAATGTTTTCACCTTTTTTAAAATGCTTGTTTTTTCATCTATTTTCGATTATTTTTTCTTCTTTTTTTCAACAATTTTTTTAGTCATTTTTCCATGCTTCTTTCAATCTTAAAATGTTTTTTACCATTTACATTTTTGAAAATAGGATTTTTGGTCTCCTTAATTAATTTATGGTTCCATACATTTTTAAATATAGTGGAAAATATCAATTTTTAACACATTTTTTACCTTTACTTTAATAGATAGAAAATCATTGTAGTTAAATAACACTATTTTTAAATGTTTAGCGAAAAAAATATAATTGAATTTTTTTTATATTAATTAAAACTACAAAAAAACAAAGAACAATAAAAGAAATGAAATTAAAAAAGAAAGAAAAACTTTAAAAACTGAGTGGAAAAAAAAAACAAAAAAAAATAAAAATATATATAAACTAAACTTAAATGAGAAAAATTAAACAAAAAAGGGTAAAAAAAAAATTATGGTCCAAAAACTTTCTAAAAGTTTAAAAAACACAAAAATATGAGTTACAAGTCTATACATGTTATAGCAGATTTTGCAACACTCCTTGCATCTTGTTTGGATGGCCTTCCATTTCCCTCTACAGATTTCATTTTCCCCTTTTGGTCCACTCCAGAGCTAAAAATTCATATTTGTTTCCATGTACGTGACCTGCTAGTTAAGTTCACGTACATACGTGCTCCATTACAGCCCACTTACATCATGTTTGGTGCTCAAAAAATAAAAAATGCATCGTGTTTCCGTGCCATGTAAAGAGATCTATGATCATTGACATTCCATATAAACATAGTTACCAACTTAACCAGAACTCTATAGAGTTCTCGTTTTTGGGGGGGGTCAAGTTTTTTACCCCGTTTTTTTAAATGGTGCTGCTGGTAGCACCCCTCTTCCTTTTTAGGTGGTTTTTTGATATTTTAAATTTTCTGATACATAATGTTTCCACCTTTTTTTTAAATGTGTGTATTTCCATTTATTTTCGAATTTTTTTTCTTTTTTTTTCAACAATTTTTTTAATCATTTTTCCATGTTTCTTTCAATCTTAAAATATTTTTTATCGTTTACATTTTTGAAAATATGATGTTTCGTCTCCTTAAATAATTTATGGTTCCATACATTTTTAAATATAGTGGAAAATATCATTTTTAACACATTTTTTACCTTTACTTTAATACATAGAAAATCATTGTAGTTAAATAACACTATTTTAAAATATTTAGANCATATTTCATTTTCCCCTTTTGGTCCACTCCAGAGCTAAAAATTCATATTTGTTTCCATGTACGTGACCTGCTAGTTAAGTTCACGTACATACGTGCTCCATTACAGCCCACTTACATCAGGTTTGGTGCTCAAAAAATAAAAAATGCATCGTGTTTCCGTGCCATGTAAAGAGATCTATGATCATTGACATTCCATATAAACATAGTTACCAACTTAACCAGAACTCTATAGAGTTCTCGTTTTTGGGGGGGTCAAGTTTTTTACCCCGTTTTTTTAAATGGTGCTGCTGGTAGCACCCCTCTCCCTTTTTAGGTGGTTTTTTGATATTTTAAATTTTCTGATACATAATGTTTCCACCTTTTTTTTAAATGCGTGTATTTCCATCTATTTTCTAATTTTTTTTCTTTTTTTTTCAACAATTTTTTTCATCATTTTTCCATGTTTCTTTCAATCTTAAAATCTTTTTTATCATTTACATTTTTGAAAATATGATGTTTCGTCTCCTTAAATAATTTATGGTTCCATACATTTTTAAATATAGTGGAAAATATCATTTTTAACACAATTTTTACCTTTACTTTAATACATAGAAAATCATTGTAGTTAAATAACACTATTTTAAAATATTTAGCAAAAAAAT